>JBBPTS010000190.1:5865-23916 GCA_038094235.1 Fistulinella staudtii | reverse complement strand
GGCGTCAGCGTACGCATGTATGCAGCGTTCTCGCGTTCGCGTGCCTGTTTGAGGATAAGGGATCGTTGTTTGTATGGCTAATCATGGAAGCCCAGATCGGCAGCAATTCCCAGGAAAGCACCGGTGTGACACCTACCTCCTTTTCTTCCGGGGACAAATTCGCGTACTCCTGACCGGCTTCCTTGGCGGCCTGTGCAACGTTGAGTTTTCTCGTACTTGTTGCCTGGTGGCGCTGGATCCAGTCCGTGAAGTAAAGTTGCCAAGCGGATGGTGCTAATTTAGGCTGCTTCAAGATGGATTTGAGAGGAGCTGCGTGGGAGATAATGAAGAAAGTCATCAGCCATGACGACAGTCACAGAAGGAACGGATATGATTAGATATACATACATGATTCAGATAACTTCGAGTCCTTGGGGGCCTCGTCTAGTGGCAGCTTCTTCCTCCTGCGGAGCGTGGCATCGCGATCATCGCTAACGGAAACTGACTCTGCACGACGGCTGTATGCTCGCGTCAACGTAGCAGCATTAGGGGATGGAGCACTCGATGATTGGAACATCAAACCCAGAGGGTTGGCATCTCTTCTCGGTTGGAATCGACGGTTCTTTGCTGTGTAGGGGTTCTCGGACAGGGGCGGGTTGGGACCCGAGGTATAGTGCGATGAATCCCATAGCTGTGACGCCCATGCGGGTGGTCTAAGGGAAGTCTCTGCAGGCGAGATGGAGGCCACGCCAAGACCGGGAGAGCTAAGGTAGCCATCAGAAATCTCGGCCGGGGATAGTGATCGAGGGAGGGGGTGCAAAGCCGCGAAATCGGATGGGGAGAAGGAGGCGCTCTGGGGAAACGGATGACTGCCGTATGGAACAAAGGCGGGGGGCGATTGTGGGTCTGATTGCGTGCCACGTATCGGAATGGGAGAAGAAGAGGAGGGATCCAAGGGGGAAACGTGGGAGTCGTTTAACCACTGGGAAAGATTGGAGTCATCGAGATCGAACATGGGCTGTACATCGTCGAAGCCGCCAAAGGACTGTGAGTCATAAAAGGCGCTGCTGGGAGACGCGTCAGGGACATCAAAGTCGGAAGCGCGACGGGGAGAGGCGGGGTTGTCGGAGAGGACGGGGGAGATGGGTTGGTTGTAGGCGAGGTCGTGGGCGGGGTCCCAAGAGGGGGAGAGGAGGGATGGACTGTCGAGGTCGAGGGGGCCAAAGATCATCTGGTCGGTGTCAACGGGGGAGATGAGGTCGTAAGGGGAAGTGTCGACAAAGTTCATGAGGGGGGTTGGGTCCTTCATGGGTACGTCTTGGACGGTATCGGACCGGTGTGGGCGGGGAGGGTATGGAGGAAGAGGCATTGTGCGATTGAGGGGCGGAAAGGGATGGGAGGGCGGGGACAGGGCTTTAATAGTCTTCGGAGCCGGGGGATGATTAGAGAGCGAATCGGGAGGGGTGTCAGCGGGATTTGAGGAGCTGTATGAAGATCGGGTGAGGACGAGAGGGGTTCGGCTCGATATCCATAGCGGCCCTCGAATCCTGTACCGGGCTGCCAAACTGGTCATCATGTGCCAGCCTGACTCGTCTCGATCGAGTAGTTTGACCTGCGTCGAATATCGCAAATCTATCGGGTTGGCATAGCCATATCAGGTCTTTGGCAAAGAATACGAATGCTTACATCCAGAGTTGAACTGACCCGCCCCGGTTCGTGCGAGATTGGCGCTTTGCGGCGTCACGACAAGACGTGTCCGGGTGCAAATTTAACAGCGTCGTTGGCCTTGGCGGTGCCCATGCGCGCGACCTGCCCTAATGCCATTCCAAATTCGGAAAGCATGGCCCAGTCCAACGGTCCCTATTGTACATTGCCACTTCGCCACCGGCACAATTAACCCGTATCGGGACAAGCCTCCGTTCGTCCAGGGCTGTGTGCCCATATGTATGTTTTTTTTGGCTCTTTCAATCCAACTGTATTTGGTACCGAGCGAATCGCGTACACAAGTCTACCCATCATAGAACCACTATGGATTCCACCGACCGGTATCGTGTACCGTTGTACACCTTCTTACCTGGCTAAATGCGGAATGAATGTCACATCAGTTTCTTTCTTCGATGCGCGTCCCTCTGCGGGCAAATCGTCACCCACCTCCCAGTCCTTCACGTCCTGCATGATCACCCTTTCACGCTCCACCGCCGCCGTCTCTCTGCGGTACGCGTCTCGGTCTCCCTCGGCAAGAAGCAGTGGGACCAGGTGGATGCGTGACCAAACCTTCTCCCTTTGCAGTTCCCTAGACGGAAAAAAACGAATCATCAGGGTCCACATATGAGAAAGTGTGCTTTTTCTGGCACGGCCCGAACAGGTCAAAGTTCCCGATAGGGATCGGCCGGATCCTCCGCCAAAGGGGCCACGTTTCGCAGTGAGCGCACCATGAGAAGACACGTTTTACAGCCTGCAGACCCCATATGCGCTGTTTGTAAACACAAACACACCTTCGTTCCAAATTTCCCTTTCCAACACGATAGAACCCATATGCACACACGGCCGTCACCGCGCCCAGGATAGCTAGGCCACTGGGTCCGCGAAAGGGAAGGTTGCGCTTGTACTTTACGGCCTCGAACCCCTCAGGAGGGGGCATATCCCTGTGGAGGCGGCGCGGTGGTCAGCAGAGTGATGTGGTGCACACGGGTGGGTGGGTGACCTACTGTCGGTACTGTATCGACACTGGGGCGTCGAGGACAGGGTCAGCGGTTTCTCCGCCATAAGCAAGTGCGACACTCACTTGTCGTAGCGAAGAAGAGAGATGACGACGACGACTGAGGGTGCTAGCGTTGTTGGCAAGCTCGGGTGGCACACGCTAACCCGCCGCTGACCCACCCTAAAGTCACTTGTAGCCACAGAAGCGCGCGAACGGCTTTGATCATTTGCACACATTCCCCATTCCCAACGCCACTCTGCATGGATGCCATCCTACTAAGTGTCCGGGCTGTACAAGAGGAACAGTTCCTGTGTTTGTTCTTATAAAATGGTGCTACAATGCCGTCACACTTGTCAGCCAATTACCTTGTTACATAGACAGACCGAGCCCACTTGCGCGATTTTCGGCGATATCCAAATCGCCCTGGGTCCACTGGTATGCAAACTGGTCCAAACCTTGTGCGATGCCTTCGCACCTGATGACAGTCACGGTATGATTGCATGATAGTGTAAACACCGGATATTTCTCCGTATCAGAGCCATTGAGCGTGCATGTCGTCCTGCGCAGCGACAGAATACGTTTTGTAAAAAAAGTGTTGCGAGTGGGACTCAACGCCAGCCAAATGCTTCAATGAGTAATTAATAAATAGCCAAATGCCAACTCAGCGTCGCAAGTATCTCTTGACGCCGCCAACAGCACCGCCATCATGTCCCACAACCAGTCCCCAGGTCCCTCCGCTCTTCCCAACCCCCAGATGTTTGTTCAGCCTCCCTCAGCCACCCCTTCTGCAAGACAAAAAAGCAAAGCATATGCCTCAGGTATCGCCGCTGGCGTCGAAGATGAAAAATACCAGACGAAATACAAGGAGCTGAAGCGAAAAGTAAAGGAAATCGAAATGGTTCCTTCCGTTCTCTCCCGCCGCCACTTTTTTCTCATCATTCTCCTCCATAGGACAATGACAAACTACAGTTCAAGGTCCTTATGGCCAAAAAATCCATCCAGCGAATGAAACTGGAAAGAGCGTGAGCACATCTCCGCTCTCATCTCTTCCCCATCTCATGTGACATCAGTGTGTTGTATGAGCGATTGTCCGCTGTACCCCCTTCCCCAGACCTTCACGGTCATGCTCCTCTCCCTCCCCTGCATGCTAGCTCCGCGGTTCCACCTCAACATTCTCAACCAATGCCAAGTTCCACTCGAAACATGGACGTCAATGACTCTACCTCCGATTATACCCATCCCTCCGGTAACATTCGCGTCATTTCTGGGCCAGATGGGCGTCCGGTCCAAGTATCAGATGCGTCTATAGGTCCAAGTGTGGCCCCATCGCACACAGCCTCCGCCGCGCATATGTCGCGACGCGGTTCTGCCTCTGGCCATGACCCCCGCCAACTCCCACCCCTTTCGCAACTGACGCCTGCACAACACCTCGATCATTCGCGGAGCCACGCGCACTCTCAACCTCACGCGTCCCTTCTCCACTCGCACAGCAACGGATCTGATTCCCGCTCGCGCCCTCACTCCTCTTCGCATTCCCGAGGACAAGGTCCACCTCAAGGGTATCTCCAGGGAGGAATTCCTCATCCACAACAGTATCCTCCCGAATCCGCCCCCTCTGGTCAAGGGGTGCAGAGTCCTCCTCTCGGCCATGAGAGAGATCGTTCGAGAAGGTATGACACTCACGAACGAAGCAGTCATACCGGCGATCCCTATCGACACCAGATGGCGCATGCATCACCCACCATCGTGTCGCCCACGAGCGCTCGCGGATCAACCACACGTGCTCATAATCACCAACGTATCGGACCTGGCACAAATATTAATCATCCAGACTTGGAACACGAGCGTGACATAGAGAGGTGGTCCCGCCAACGCGAACTGGATTACGATCGTGAAACTCCACGTGATTACCCAAATTCTGCGCCAGTTCGGAGTTCGCCTCCTCCGCATCTAAGGTCAAGACCGGAAAGGGACTATCAGGACTACGCATATCGACTGCGGGAAGAGCAAATATATCTTCGCGAGCCTGTTGGCCCAGGCGTTTACGGTCGATCATCTCGGTCTGATACACCTGGGTCTGGTTCCGGTTCTGCTGAAGTGCAACCACGATCCGACGCACATTCACAATACTATGATCGGGAGCGGCAGAGACCCCATGCACCCCGGACATTAAATCAACCACAAGCACCGAATGAGGATATCGATTTTGCCCCCGAAGAGAGTCGTTCGCATCGTGACCGTGACCGCGGTGGATCATACATACAACCTGAACAACACCGCCTCGCTTTGGAATCGTCCAGAAAACGTACCCGTAACGACATGGACTTAGACGGGGATGATGACGTCGCGTCTCTCCCGGGAGATAGCTCAGGCGGCGGAGATAGTTCATTGAGGTATGCAGGAAGCCATCGGACAGACGATAGAGGTTCGAAGAGACTTCATCAGGAAGGTATACCGTCATCTGGTCAGGGGTACGGGGGCCACGACGAACCAGAGGAAGGACACTCCGGTGATTAGGGGTATGGTGGATTTACTCCACACAGATTCCCATATAGAATTTCTTGTGCCAAAGTGCTTCTGGTCGCTATGTCACTGTCATAATTGGTTTGTGTTTATGTTGCTCGTCGGGCGGGAAATATCGTAACTTATGGCTGATTGTGGATTCGCGATTGAGCCCGACGCTCATAATCATGCCAACGGATCAACATCAGAGTGTAAATCTCACCGTGTGTGTCTGGCACGAACCTGCACCGCAAATCTCTATTATTAGTCTCCGTTAAACAAACTGACCATACACGGCGACCTGGGGCAACATGACAGGGTCAATCCACAAACTGAGCAGTCTGAAAGGACTTGATGGTCCCCAAAGCATCATGACCCAAACTCCCACACCGAATCCCTGTCGAGATGCGGCGGCCATGCTACTGTGGAACGCTCCACCGATACTGGCGCCTTGATATTCTTGCCCATCGTCGTGCTTATCAGCTCGCTCTTCGCTTTCTGCCGTGCCCAGTGCGCATCGATACCCGTCTGACAGCTCGGTATGCGATCCCGCCGCAGGGCAAAGCGATGTCGTAGATCTGCCACACTTAACAAGAGGCGGTGGTCTAGGATCATGTCCATAACAGTGGCGTTGCGACCGAGCCGCCTTGACTGGGGGAACATCCTCTGATGCGCCTCCGTAAGAAGCCGGCGCGCCGCGGGCATGACGTGCGGCGCGCTCGTATGACATGTGGGTTCGTTGGCGTGCTCCGAAGTTACCGGGTACCATGGCTTATGAATATCTGGAACCTGTCATCCCCATGCTGAGTAAAACCCCCGACAAATACTGCGTATTGGAAATCCGAGTGGCGGACACTACACGTATATTTTCCGATGAGCAGGAATAGGACACAATAATCATTGCTTACTCTGGCCGATCGGTGTCCCCATTGTGATTGCTAAAACGAGCAGCAAACCCCCCGAAAGAGAAGTATTGACAGGTCTTCATCATACGAGGCAGCTTGCCAGCGGTGTTGCCGTTCCAATCAAGAGCCACTACTTTTCATAAGGGTTCAGACGCGTACCAGTCAGACATTCCCTGCTTCCAGGTGGCATGCTTGATCATCTTTGAAGTCACTGGCATAGCCATTCTTGGAGCTCGGCGCTCTGCACGGTTAAATAGTCAAGAGCGTTGTTATCATGTCGTTGCTTCAGCGCTTTGAGGATATAGGCAGAGTCCACAAACCGCATGCGTTTGATGAACCCAAACCTACGTGGAAAATAGTCAGGCAGTAGACTCTTGATTCATTCCAATCATTGTGCGCGATAGATCAACTCAGAGCGACTGTTCTAGGATGTGTTCGAGCAGGATTTCGATGACACGATTATTACACGACCTGGTGGAATAGTCTGGCCGCCTCACAATCTCCTCGCCACTTCTCACCGGTACACATGATCCGCTGTACAGATATTAACAACTGCATTCACGAAATAAAGGAAAAGACCTACAATGAAGATTGGCTGCAATCTCTGCCTCAGCTCTGTCACCGTTCGCCAGCAATTTTTCCTTGTTGTACAAGAGCTCTTCTCGGGTTTCCGTCGAAAACTCCTGGTTTTGGGCTTGAAAATGGATGCGTAACCAAGATAGAATACGCGTTTAAAAGGGCTCACTTTCGACGATGGCATCAACCGGACAAGCTTCCTGACAAAAACCACAGTAAATACACTTTGTCATGTCGATGTCTAGACGAGGTAATGAGATTTTGTAGTTCATGCATAATTTGAAGTACTCACCGTATTTAGTGGTTCGCCGTGACCCGTCTTGGCGCGCCTCGCTTTCAATAGTGATGGCCTGGGCGGGACAGATAGCCTCACAAAGCTTGCAGGCTGGCACAGAGCGTGAGAGCACATATCAAGCATCTGAAGTGGCATACCAATACAACGTTCCTCGCCACTCGGATACCTTCGCAGTGCGTGTTCACCACGGAAGCGGGGGGACAGCGGTCCCTTCTCGTACGGGTACATGATGGTGTATGGGGGCCTAAAGAAGTTCTCCATGACAATCCACATTCCTGCAAATGTTGGGAACTCCGACGCGTGCGGGCTCACGTTCACGAACCTACCTCGGAGGATTTCGGTGAAGAAGAACAGGTGGACTGCTTTGTCGATGGCACTTGGGCCATCCTTGTATGAGTCTGTGTGTTTGTCTAGTTCATCCTGTGCAGTCAATGTGCCAGTAGCGTCAGGTGACCTGATCCTCGCTGGACCCTCTAGACTACCATGTCTGGAGCGAGGCGAGGCTGGAGAACAAGGAGTGAAGGAAATGGTCCTATAAGCAATTGGCGGTTTGCGGGGTGCGGTAGAACGTTGTAAAGCCAGTAAACGGTGCGAAAGCCCAACACCGAGATGCGGGCGAGCGAGAAACATCGTATAGTCTGCAAGCGGAGACGACAAGAGAGGTAACGGTGGGGTGTGACATGTCACGTT
Organism: Fistulinella staudtii; assembly: GCA_038094235.1. Taxonomy (NCBI): domain Eukaryota; kingdom Fungi; phylum Basidiomycota; class Agaricomycetes; order Boletales; family Boletaceae; genus Fistulinella; species Fistulinella staudtii. The sequence continues at coordinate 16,268 of JBBPTS010000190.1, read as the reverse complement.
TCCGTGACACACATTTCTCAACCAATCATCTTTCACGCATCTCGTCACCAGTCTATCATGTCTACGTCAAAGGTAAAAGCAAAAGCGCAGCCGCTTTCAGACCAGGGTGCGACGAACGCCGCATCATGTCTTCATTCCCTCATTATGACAGACTAGACAGAGATACAACAGACGTATTCTCGCTTCCAAACTGACCTTCAAACCCTGGCAAGCAAGATCGGTGAGCTAGAACAAGAAGCCGAAGAGCATACGTAGGTGTTGTATTTTGATGTTCGCAATAGAGCAGTGATCGACCCCCGATCAGATTAGTTCTGTCGACGTTGGGCGAAGCCTTGGAAGAGGAGCCCGATCGCAAATGTTTCCGTTTGATTGGCGGCGTGCTTGTCGAACGCACTGTCAAGGATGTTGTTCCAGCATTGCAAACAAACCGCGATGGGGTGAGCGGGACTCGTCCCTCTGGGTGTCATTTAAGCTAACACCCACTCAGATAAAAAAAGTGATCGCCACACTTACAGAGCAGATAAAAACGAAAGAGCAAGAATTTGAGGGTTTCAAACGGGAACACAATATACGCGTCATCCATAAAGCGTGACATCTCGAGTTTATTGTTTGTTTCACGAGCATGTCGCGCAGATACTATCCGCGTGGTAGAGTCCCATCTACACGAACGCCTATCTACTTATCATAACCATTGATGTAGGTACTTTTTTCCCCCGTGGGCACCCCTTCCCATGCATTGAACGGACGTGTGTGGATCGATCCCACGAATATTGGCGCCGCTGGGCTCGTGGTTTGACGCAGTGACCGGTTTAAGATCGTCAACGAAAGGAAATAAATAGCTGACCGTTACCTTTGCTGCTGTTGCGATTACGAGTATCCTCGTGCGTTCCCATGACTCAGAATTCCTACTTGCAAGGTCGTGTTATATAAGTCAATCTACGAGCGGGTATGTTAGTATATATGCATCATTGATGCCTTTGGTTTCCGGACACACCTTGCCCACTCTTTCTCTATTCATGTACACATTCGACGTAAGTATACCGTCCGGCATGCTGAACGCTAGTCGTTCAGTATTCTGCCTTTTGGTGTAGCGACTAAGCGCGGCGGTCTAGCCGTTTACAGCAGGCTATTAAGATGCGGACTGGGTTGCATTACCTCATTGTGGTTCTTTTTGGACCACCGATCTTCATTGTTATATAGGCGCATAGGTTCGCGGATGTGTGAGGGTATGTGAGATGGGAGGCCGGGGAATATGATGTGTAAATTCGTTGTACGGTAGGATATGTAGCAAGTGATGTTGTGTCAGTAGGCCGAGAATATCAAATCAGAGGGCTAAGACATGTTCGCTTGTACCTGAGCTTATATAACGAGTGCAGTCGCCACGTTCACTGGCAGCGACCCTTTCATTCTCACTCCCAAATGCGATGTCGATGACCGTCGATTTGATCCAACACTCGACGGTCCAAGATCATAACGTCGCACTTACTCACAGTGCAGAATCCACCACATTACAGACATTACCGTCCGAACTACTGGCAGAAATATTCTCAGAGCTTGACCTAGACACTCTCACCGTCATTTCTTATCTGTCACGTAGGCTTCGGGCTATCACTGCTGACCCGTTTCTAAATCCATGGAGAGTTCCTATTCTGCGTAACTTGCACCGGCGTGTTTACGAAAGGTCCTTCTTCCACTTAAGCGTTCGTTCAACTGTACCACAGCAGAACTGGATCGAAATTCTCACTTATGCATCACCGAGTTTTTTGTTATTTGATACGACTCTGCCTCATTTAAAGCCGTTCGAGTGGGAAGAGTGTTTCCGCAGAAGATTTCTACCTGGGTGGGTTAAATGGAAAAACAATAATTCGTGGAGAAGTACTTTCATGAGGTCAGTGTGCTTTCAGTTAGTAGGGCATCTCTTCTCTTGAACATTTTTTTCAGAGTACTTTATCTCGTGTGGCATAGAAGTCGTTCTTTTTGCACTTCAGATGAATCTTGGACTAAGTAATAGTCTCACGTTTACCTGTCAATCTCAAGTTGATATTTCCCAGGTACATTGTTGTCAATCGTAATGGATCTGTCAACGAACTTGAAGCTGCTTCACGAAGTTTTGATCCCCTTGCTATATTCCATCAAATGAAGTCAGTGCATTATTGGTTCAGGGAAAGTGACATGACTTACATTAGATAGAGTTCAGAACGACCTTGCCTATTTACCGACTCAAATAAGAGTGGGTCAATACCTACGTAGTCTTTTGTCCGCTAATGTCCTCTCATCTTAGGTTGCACTTCAGCTAACAGACGCTCGTATTCTTGCATTCGGGATTATAAATCGTCCTAGATCATCACTTCTAGTAAACCGCAATGCACATGCATTTTTGTGTCCACCAAGACTTGGACCTGCTGAGTTCAGGATTGATGGTCATAGTCCCGCTACTCACCTCAGTCCATATGAGTCAGGTAAGCATATCCAGTAGGTTATGTGTTGTCATCTCAATCTTGAACCAACGTGGATCTGTATAGTACCGATGACTTACTCTCGCCTTTTGCACCCGAGGCCGGCACAAACTCACAGTAACTATCCGATGTATACTTCAGGTGGAGGTGATCAAAGGTGGAATCCAGATGGGATACTAAAGGAAGGCATGCAATGGGTTGGAGGGCTGATGTGAGGCAAACATACATTGCATTTATTTTTAACTAAATTTGTTCAAGGGTCACAGTACAGCTTCGCTCGTTTGACCCCGATAGAGCCTCTGTTCGTGAGCTCCAGGGGTTGGAGTTGCTCGGTGGGACTGACCAATTTGCGTCGTTTACATGGCAGGATTTTTTAGCCATTGCACCCTGGATGGAAGAGGGCATTACAGAGTGTATCCATGGGCAAGGTCTGGGAATCCATTAATTTATTGGTTCCGTTGCGATTCCCGCTAAGTGGTGGAAGTTTAAACTTAAACAACTGAGTAATGGCCTAGCAGAGTCCGGTCCAATCTTACAAACTTGATTTTCGACCTTTTTTTGAGAGTATGTGGCTATTCCGGCGTGAAAGCTCATAGCCTCAGTAGAGTGACCGAAGTGAGACACGTACGTTGTTCTTGAAGACAGGTATGTAGTTGAACCCCTCCGTGTATGACGGCGTTTCATTGTCTCCTTCGGCAAGACCATGGTTAATTTTTGTTTTCACCATCAGGCACACGGCATTTCTCGGTCCCGTTATAGGTTCTAACATTCTTTGGCCTCGAACAATGGGTCCAAACCAGAGGTTTAAATGCCCTTGATCCTTTACTTCTCCCTCCTCATCCTTTGACCGACGTTGCGGGACTTCGTCTCTATACCCTTCAATAATTGTTTTGCTCATCCGATCATGTCCCTCGTGAGATTACATCTATGTATCCTTTTGTTAATACGTTTGCTAACATTCTGCCCGTGATCTTTAGTGGAGCTGTAAAACTTGTTCCAAGTCCTTTAGTCGCAAGGGTGATCTTACTCGACACGAGCTGTTGCACACTGGTATAAAGTAGGTGATCGTGAAGCGCTGAAACTCTACTAACTCGCGCGTCTTATAGGCCACATGTATGTGAAACTTGTGGAAAGGCTTTTGCGCAATTTTCAGGCCTCAAAACGCACAGGAACATCCAGTAAGCCATATAACTTGACTGTTTTGGCGTCCTACTGATGCCACGAATCAGCTCAAATTCCAGGCCCTTTATATGCGGTCTTGGAACTTGTAAAAAGGCCTTCGGAGATCCTTCGTCGCGTATTCGCCATAGAAAAGAGTATCATTCGCTGGGGCCTGCATACAAATGTTTTATCGCAGACTGCACAACAAGGTTAACTTGTGCACTATTGTTCCTGAATACCCCCCCGCTCACAGTTCCACGTTAGTATCAAACGGCGATCTACCTTTATGACGCACTTGCGAAAACATGGGGTTGATACCAGCTCAAGCCATGTGCAGGGCCTTATTGAGCAGATGAGTAGAAGACGAACCGCCTCAAAAATACACTCCCCTTCTCCAGATACGGAAAACGGTCGTCATGATCAAGCAGACTCTTGGGGTACATCTTTCTCTATTCTCGGTGACAGTGAGCAGCATTCTCATACTCATTTACAACCGCTAACTATCTGATAGGCTCTGGATGTAAAACGATGGGCAATAGTGGTGAAACAAGTCATCTAATGAGTGACAGTGGACTACCGGACGATGGCCCATTTGACTGGCGACGAGCGAATTGGTCTACAGCAAATGATGGTTTTCTTCCAGACTTGACTCGGAATCTCGACCAGATAGCGGTCGAACCGTCCGTCTCCGCCCAGGACAGTTACCACTACCTCTTCGGCAACCTCGAGAACCCATCTTGTTTCGACGATATATTTCTCCCGAAAGTCGATCATTCGCTTCTTACCGCCTCTCCTTTGAATGTCCCGGTACTCGAGCCGTTTCTAGAAACAGGAAGTGACGGATTCTATTCATCATCATCATCGTTGCTGTCGTCGCCAGCGTCGACATATTCAGTCCTTGACCTGAATCCCATTGATTTCAATGACGACATGGGTTCCCAGGCTCTGGGAAATAGTGTATTACAAAAGTCGCGTTCGTATTGAATAATTTGTGACTCGTTCAAGTTTTCATTCCATTTCTTGTCCATTTTGCGTCGTCTAGACATTTGTTACCACTTTGACATCTAATTGTTAAGTAGTGAGCTGTGGCTTAATATCATCATACTATCACATTAGCGCCATGTTGCGTTTTACTTGGCTAGTACTGAAATTTTTTGCCCAGTTGGTTGCAATCAACAAGGCACGTCGGTAACAAGTGTAAATAACGCCAGCGATTTCTCAAGGCGTTACCACGTTCTTGGCGTTTGTCCATCCTGTCCCCTCTTCGCTGCGTTCGTTATCTCGGCAGGAGTCGCGGCTCCTTCCAGAGACTCAGTCTAGGGAGATACAGTATGTTAGCATCGCCCTTGTATCCTACCACACCGTTTTCTGCCCAACTGCTATCCGACGATCATGCCCAGCTTAAACCGTCAAAAGACATCGATGCATTCAACAGTCTTCTACCACCTCCTATCGAATTTGTAGAAGGATCATCGTCTGGCGTACTCGCAGTGGTTGAAGGAAAATACGATCCCATCAACGGGACCCCAAAGGCCGGCAAGGTAAGCGACCCAACCCCATCCATGCCAAGATCATAAACACATAGCAGACTTCATTGGAGCAACCTAAAGCACCATCTACACCACAGCATACATTTTCCAAGACGTCTTCACTCACTGCTCGTAACACCAAGCAATTGCTATTCAACGGTATACTTGATTTCACTTGGCCACCAGGCTACGATGTTGGGAGTGGTCTCCACAATACTGGGAACACATGCTTTTTGAACAGTGCACTACAGTGCCTCCTCCATACACCACCTCTGCTCCGTGTTTTGCATGCACATACAAAGACGGAACCTTGTGAGTACAGCATTGATCCACACAGTCATACAATATCTTTACCTCATCATATCAGGTAGAGTCAAGAGCGGATTTTGTATGACGTGTAGCCTTCGGCAAGTAATGGCGGATTCGTACCATAAATCGCACTCTTTTACGCCATATCAAGTTACATCTAAATTGCAATGCAAGTTTTTACCGTTGATCTTCCTGGAAGATGCTAACTGACACTGATAGTGATTGCAAAACACATGCGCAGGGGGCGACAAGAGGACTCACACGAGTTTCTTCGTTATGCTATCGATGCGTTGCAGAAGTCGTGCTTGGCTGGGTATCCTCAGTACGCTCTCTCAAATTTTTGCGTTGCAGTCCCTTACCACTCTTTTAGAAGAGTCGACCATCGCTTGGCCGAGACAACATGGGTTCACAGAATCTTTGGAGGAAGACTGCGTTCTCGAGTAACATGCCGAGAATGCAATCATAACAGTGACACTTTCGACAGCATACTAGACATGAGCTTGGATATATATGGCTCGTCAACTTTGAAGGATGCACTCAAGAAATTTGTCGCCGTAGATTACTTGAAAGGCCCAGACAAGTATAAATGCGAGAAGTGAGTTATCCGTACCGTGATAGCGCGTCTCGCTCACTCTGTTGTGTAAGGTGTAAAAAAGCTGTTGTAGCGGAAAAGCGTTTCACAGTCCACGATGCCCCTGCTGTGCTAACGATACATTTGAAACGCTTCTCTCCGCTTGGGCGAAAGATTGGCCACTATGTTCACTATGACGAATGCTTGATGCTCCAGCCTGCAATGAGTGAGGGCCAGCATGGACCTTCCTATTCGCTATACGGTATCATCTGCCACGCCGGGGGTGGGCCAAATTCGGGTCACTACTTTTCTCACGTCAAAGCAGCAAATGGGCGCTGGTACGAAATGAACGATGAGATGGTCTCGCCTCATCATGGAGCTCCTGTGGGTATGAAGAATGCATACATTCTATTCTACATGCGTGATAGAGGACAATCACTCGAGGGCACCATCAATCGTCCAAGCCGGACAGTTGGCAGTACCAAGAGCAGTGTCATTGGCGGTATGAAGAAACGCAAGAACATGGATCTAGACGAAGAAGATATTGGCGTCAAGACCGACCCCGTCATCGGCCCACTTCTCCCTTCGCCCGTACCGAACAGCATGTACAATAGCACCACCACTCCCGCGTCCGACCCCCAGGCTGCTAACTTGAAGAAAAAGATTGCTGCCATGACGGCCCGGTCAAGCACTGCGCTCACGAGTCTTGCACAGTATGGAGAAGATGATCACCCCAGTAGTTCATCAGAATCCGTACGATCGGAATCAAAGGCCACGAGGAGCCTCGAACCATTCCCTCCGCCCCTGCCTTCGACCGAGTCACAATCGTCGGATCGTACTTTCATTCCTAAAATGCATACGTCATCCTTCGATACCCCTTCCTTCGACGGAGTTGATCCCATTAATTTCTACGCGTCTGGTACAAAGAATGAAAGGAAGCGTAGATCGCCACTCGGGGACGAAAACGACCACAAGTTCAATTCCAAGCGGCACGCAGCATCAGGTATGCAAATCGCCACTCCCAAACATACCTCCCATGGGCAGCGCAAAAAGTCTTCCTTTGGTGGCGGTGCTGTGAATCCTTACACTCGACTGTTGGGGAGCAACCCAATACGGAACTCCGACTTTCACTACCGTGACAGACCACGACAGTACGGCCACAAACGGAAGAGAATTATCATGTAGCCATCCTTTTCTCATGCACATGTGATGACCTATATTTTGAGTGTACATGGCGTCTAACTGTGCAAATGGTACTGAGCAGGAAAGCATCAGAAAGGTAACCCTACAGTTTAGCCTTCACCTGAGTAGTCTTGGGACTGCCATCCTGCGAGTCCCACCAGACGATGGAAACAGTAGTGTCATCACGATATCGCCGAGCAAACGGTGAGGGTATGCTCATCAGCCTCCGAAGGGCGAATTCATCGCCTCCGCCAAACGCGTTCCTGATTAGGTGAACGCTGAGGTCGTCATCTGCGAATGACCATGAACCCTGGAGGTTCCCTTTTACTTTGTCCTTGCCTTCGACAGTTGGTGATCCAGATGAAATGGGGACTAATGTCAGAAGCTGGGCTTTGGTGACTGTTCCTCTAAGACCTCTTAGATGTCCCCCCACAAGCGCGACCACTTCTTCCGAGCCCAGTTTGTCCCATAGGCCATCAGTGGCGAGAACGACAAATCGGGATCCAAGATGTTTCGAACTATTAGACGAGCCCTCATCGAAAGAAAACTTGCGGTGAGTCACGACGGGAGCAGCAGTGACATATGGTGGCGTTTTCAGCAAAGTTGGCGTTGGTCGCAACGGCTGGTTGTTGCCGACCATGAAGGCCTGACTTAAGCTATCAAAGTCGTGACTTTGATGGGAGAGGTGAAATGAGTCGTACTCACACTTCCTGAACCTCACGAGTCCATTTATAGCGAGCATCTCCAAATGCCCTTGTAGGTTCAAGTCCACCAAGCACTCTTCCAGAGCGAATAACACTTTCAGCCTCGTCTTGAGGATGCTCTGATTGCATTCTTCCTGATATTAGATTTTTGCGGGAAATTGTGGAGCACTGTTACTATACCTCTTTAACTCATTCGGATTCCGGCCTGTTTGGTCCTCACTCAATACTTCAACCCTCCAAGATCCCGTACCATCGTCCGACTCCTCCCAGATACCAGCGACGGCCCGACTATCTCCAGAACACGCAACATACAAATCTTGCTGAGCAGTGTCGAAGATAGCCATCAAGGCGCAGCTGCCTGAAGTGGATCTGAGCACTACGGAGTTGTAGAAAGGTGGAACTGACATACCAGACACTGCTGGAAGCATCATGGGTAACGCAAGTGGATGCTCACTCAGGTCGGGGACGATTCGCTTCTTGAGGGACTCGTTATCTATATTATCGGCAAGAACCTTCAGCGGTGCGTTGATGAGCTCTTCATCAAGTGTGGTGAAAGCGCTCTGTATGGCGGAAGAAACGGTTTGAGGGGTCTGGATTCCGGGGTTGGAAGATCCATGTATGAGTGAAGCAAATTGCCATGTGACCGCGTTGATCAATGTTTTAGAGAGAAGGCGAGAAGTATGCGGTCCACCGTGACCATCCATCACGGTGAAGAAAAGCCAGTCTCCGGGGGCCATTGGGTCTGAGGGCTCACGAGCAATTATAGCCTCGGCATGCGTGTCTTCAAGCGGGTCGTTTGCTGCGACGGATGCAGTACTGTATTTCCACGTTATACCTCCAGGACGGGTGATCGAATCGGATTTCACATTGGCGTTGAGGCGCTCATTGACGGCGGTGAGGGACAGTAAAGGGAAAGTCTTGGTGGTCATAACAGGCACGCCATCTTGGCCTCGTATTTTTATGGCAAGGTCAAATGTTCGAGGCTTGTTGTAGAGGTAGTAAAGGTATGTTGGCGTGCCAATAATAACAGTGGTAGCAGCTATGGGCTTCCAGAGTCTTCGTAGCATGTGCAGAGGAACAACTGACGTAGACCACGTGACCAGTTCTCTATCGATAAGATTCCCACCGCCACTCCTGCCACTGCCCCTCCCAACTTGTACCGGTACCACGACGTCCTCCGTACCAGCACCGATCCTGCCGTCGTCGTGCGGCCCATCAGCTGGTCTGTGTGATATATGCAAAGTATGCCCCGGGCCATGAGTAGAGCCGTGGCAGCCTTGTTCACATGTCCCGACTCTCGCTCCAAACACAGCGATGACGCGGATCGTGAATCCCCTTTACAAACTGCAGTGAACGTAAGTCAGGATGGTCCGGTTATCGCTCATCTGGACTTGGAGCCGTTCGCCCATTGATGTCGCTCTTCAAGTTTGTTGCAGACATCACATCCTCGGAGGATCATTCGCAAGTGACAATGTCCCCAAACGGCACCCGAGTGGCGTCTTCACAGAAACCCTCTCCCGAGTATTTGATGTCTTTAGACATTAAAGTGAGAGATTTCGCATACGAAAGTACCCTTCCCGCCCTCTTCACCGTTCCTCGTGTTCCCCGGCAAGTCCAGCCAGGACCTCACAGCCTCAAGCGCTCGGAGAGAGACTGGGAGAGTCAGCCCCGAGGATGGTCGAGACCACCTCGCCCTCTTGAGCGCACACCTACTGAACCACTAGAAGAACCTGTGGTTCAGCACCTCCACATGGGTCGCATAACATTAAAAAGAGTCTACTCTTTCATCGGCCCGTCTTCACGGAACATTCTGCCAGTTCCGCGCGCACGACTTTCTAATAGTCCACCAACATCTCCGTTAACACCACCGCTCTTACACATTGCATCACAAGAATCGGAACTCGTCCAAACGACCCCCTCATTTCCGCTCGTTGTACATGCAGACAATACCAACGCGTTCCCTCTCTCTCAGTTTGAACTGGAATCGCAACCATTATCCTTACGTGCCGATCCCTTTACTCTGGGCACAGGCTACTCTTCCACTTCGAATCCATCGCCGACCGTGCCGCCAGCCTTGCTTGAACTGCCACCTGCGGCCAAGGAATTGGGAGCAGATCCGTGTGTCCACAAGCGTCGCCGTCGTGGGAATGTAGGCACACCGCCGCCTTCGCGCCGATACCAACTGCGCCAACGGCCCTTGCAGCCTTCCCGAGTAAATTCCCTTTCGCGGTGCTCGCATCCATCAAGTATTGCATCCAAGTCACTTCCAAGGCGGACGCGACGCACGACGAAACCATGAGACCCGTGTCTGCTTGCATACCAGGAGTATTTATTCGTAATTGCCATCATTGTCTCACCGCCGGAGTTGGGGCACTCATTACTAGCAAGTGTACCTCTTCAAGTTACTTGTAGCGGCTATGTGTACCCTGAATGTTGTATTCCGCTGGCTAATTTTATAGAACACTCGCGTAGTTGGAGCTTTTACATGTGT
>JBBPTS010000189.1:0-16952 GCA_038094235.1 Fistulinella staudtii | reverse complement strand
CTCCTCGCCTCTGGACACTCTAGTTTGCCGTACATCTTCTCGACGACAGACCGCGAAGCAGCAGACCCCGACAACCTGTGCTGATTCCAGTATACCTTTAGCTCTCCAGCCCGCCTATACATCACCGTCAAGACACGTTGCGTGCCTCCCCGATTCCCCGTTGTTGCACTCAAGCTTTCGAAATTCGACGGCTAGCGCAGCGACAAATATAACCGCACCGCATACCAGCCAGAATTCCAAGTCCTTTCTCTCGCTTTCAGACGATTGTGAACCAGACGATGGTTGCGAGGAAGGCAATAATGCAGATTACCATGACCAGCGAGCCGGGCTTTGGCCGTCGAGCCACAATTACTACCCGAGCTATTCCGGATTGGCCGCTCCTTCCAACGCTACACACCACCCGTCCCAAACTGACTTATGGCCGCAGGCCCCAGCAGGCCTTACGTACCCGACAACTTTGGACTACGTTGACGTCGAAGATTACATGCCCCCAATACCCTCCCCCTTGCCCACCGTCGTCGTCTCCTCTCCACAAGACGAGCCAAACTCTAACGGCCCCTTGCGTCAACCCATAGTCAAGCAGGCTGGTTCACCACGGCTGAACTTCTCCAGACCGGGTCGACCACCTATACTCTGTTCTGAAGAACAGAAACGAAATGTACTCGAACGAAATGCCCGAAGGACCAACTCACCCGTGATGAGTTCCAGCTCACCATCCTTGAGCCCTGTCACTCCGATGACAGGTATATATCCCGACGAACTGCTGAAGCCCGGCCACCTTTCGCCAAGCGAGTTACTGAGCTTGTCACCGGCTTCTTCGTCGTGCCTTCACCCTAACGGGTTCTACCCCTCTTCTTCCACCGCATCGTCGAGTCACGTTGCGCTCCCTTCGGGCCCACCTTCGTTGAGGCCTGGATCACCGTCTAGTTTATATTCTAATTCATATTCATTCTATCAACTGGATAGTGTTTCACCGTCCCGGTCTCAATCCCCTCGATCTACTCCCGCTGTATCTCCAGCATCTACCAGGTCCACGTCCGTGGAGCCTCAGACACCCGAAGACTACCTTCAACTAGGAATACAGCATCATGAAGCCAACAAGCTGAAGGATTCAGCTGTTTATTTTGAGAAGAGTGCCAAGGAGCATGGTGGTTGTGGCGTTGGGATGTTGATGTGGGGTCTCACTCTACGACACGGCTGGGGGTGCGAAAAGAATGAGAAGAGTGGGTTCAAATGGCTGACGAAGGCAGCCGAGTCAGCGGTGGAGGACCTCGAGAAGGCTAAGAAGGGTTTCGATGCAAAATGTGTTAAAGTGAGTTGTCCTCTTCCTTAAGGTCACTTTATACTTATGCGTGGCCATAGGAAGAACTCGTGCTCGCTATCTACGAGGTCGGTCAGTGTTTCTTCCAAGGTTGGGGCATAGCGAAGGATCAGAAGATGGCTGTCGTATGTGTATGATTGCTATTGCCTGCCGTGGTTTTGACCACGGTGAGACAGAATTACTACAGGGTCGCTGCGAATTTAGGAGACGCAGATGCTCAACAAGATCTAGCATTTTGTCTGGCCAATGGAAAGGGATGCAAGAAAAACAAGAAAGAGGCTGCAAAGTGGTATCGTGCTGCAGTGAGTTCATCCCCACAAGTAACTTATTCATGAATGATCTCAACGCATGCTAGGTCGCGCAAGGTATTAGCGACGTTGGGATGGCGTGGATTCACAAAGACAAGTATAAAGACTAGATGCCTCCACCGAGTTCTCGAATCCCCTCTTAGATAGCCACCATTTTGGTGTGGCAACGGTTCTCTTGAAACACCAGGTGACGCCGCGCGGAATGGTGGATGATCGCTCAGGAGGTCACATTTAGGAGTTTCTGATGCTTTATACCCGTGAATATTAGAAGGAGTAAATGAAAACGTCGTGTACTTGCGTATCGCCCCCATTACATGTAGAGACTGCCACCTCCGTTCTGCTCACGTTTTTTTCCCTGCTCTTCAAGCAACCCAGAGAGGGCCTCAATTTGAATGGTTAACCTCCACGGAACCATCACTTGACCGACATATCGACCTGTCGGGGTATCCGAATCTGTTCCGAGGATGTACTCCTCGGTATTGACCAGCAATATGTTGAGAAGCTGATCCGTGCCGACGAAAGTACCAATAAAGACGCGGTTGTCGCTAGTGACGATGCGAAGGGTCCCCTTGAGCAAGTCCCTCACAGCAGCGATTGCTGGGCTATCCATCGACGAGTCTGATGAAGACATCAATGACGTCCGTGACACGTCACTTGTTGTCACACTAGCTTCAAGCTTCGTCGTCAATATGAACCCATTTGAAAGTGCCGCCTCGTTGAACATGCAAGGTCAATACAGCTCCGCCAACACCCACAAGTATTCTGTCATCTTGCCAACCTACAACGAGCGCAAGAACCTCCCCATCATTGTCTGGTTATTGGCCAAAGTATTTCGCGAACAGTGCGTGTCTTGCGAACGGGAGTCAGCCGGGCCGCTGAAGGGTATAGTGAACTGGCCTGGGAGATCATCGTCGTGGACGACGCCAGCCCGGATGGCACACAGGAAATCGCCATGGAGCTTGCAGGGGTGTATGGCGAAGATAAAATCGCAAGTAGATGTCCTAACGCGCTCGTCGTACGCTGAACGTGTTGCAGGTTTTGAAGCCGCGTGCCGGAAAGCTCGGACTTGGGTGCGTGTTGGGCTATGTTGAAATTGACGCGTAACCAAATTCCCGATGTACAGGACTGCCTATATCCACGGACTAAACTTTTGTAGTGGTGATTTTGTCATTATCATGGATGCCGACTTTTCACATCATGTAGGTGTATTCGTGCTGCTGGAGTCGTTTTAATTCTTATGCTACCAGCCTAAATTTATACCACAATTTATTAGGTGGCATTCGTCTGATTCGTTGTTTTGACGCGGCTTATGTCCCAGTCCATAGGTTACAGCAAACATATAATTTGGATATTGTTACAGGCACGCGCTATCGGTCAACGTCAACGCCCTCACTACCCGACACGTGTCCCGGTGGTGTACATGGCTGGGATCTCAAGCGCAAACTCGTTTCGAGAGGGGCCAATTTCTTGGCCGCGACTGTGCTCAACCCTGGAGTCAGTGATCTGACCGGCAGTTTCCGGTATGTGTTTCCGGATACTTCAGCCGACCAGGATTGATGTATATTGAAGACTTTACCGTCTGCCTGTCCTGAGGCATATCATCACGCTCACACAATCACGAGGCTACGTGTTCCAGATGGAGATGATGGTGCGCGCACGGGCTCTGGGATACACGGTGGGGGAAATTCCAATTACGTTTGTGGACCGCATTTTTGGCGAAAGTAAGCTCGGTGCGGATGAGATCGTCGGATATCTGAAGGGCGTCTGGTCGCTTTTTATATCGGTGTAGGACGTTATTGTGGCTGTGCTATGGATATGACATCACATTTTGTCAGCAGCCTAAAAAGGAAATAGCTCTTCGGATGCGAGATTCGCCCGCATCAGGATGAATGTGCCGGACTAACCATCTTGATCCACAACCACCATGAGCCTCCGTCAGGATGTTCTAAGGTCGCTGACCCTCGCAGATCTTGCGATTGAGCGAAAGCAAGCCACGTCTAATCAATCTTCTGATGAAGAGTCGGACGATGAGCTCATCAATGTCGTGAGTGCACGGTCCATATCTTCGATCGAATGCACTCCTTATTATTACGCGAGACATCTGCTCCCGGGACACCTACGCGGTCTCGTGCACCGTCACGGCCCAGTTCTAGACCGGTCTCTCCCACCCGGCGAGCAAATCCACGCACCCTTTCGAGCTCAGCCTTGGCCTCAAAGCCTCTGGGTTTGTCATCAGATCCCCTAAAGATCCTCCCCACCCAAATCTCGCAGTGTATATTCCGCTGGCTCACAGTATCAGACCTTTCTTCATGCTCGAGAGTCTCGCGTAAATGGAACAGGAGCCAGACCCTCAACTATAGTGAGTATCATTTGTATTGTGCAGTGGATGCTAACATTTGATCAAGTATGGTTTCAGCATTATCGGAAGGAAAATTTCAACGACGAGAGTCTGCCTCCGGGAAAATGGACTAGAAGAGAGTCTAAACAGAATTGGGTCTGTATACATGTTGGCGTTCAGTTTCCATTCTTTCTGACTCATCTCCAGCGCTTAACCTATCTATCGACGGGTGCGAACAAATCCACACCTTCAGCCCCGATGGAGCGGTCTTCGCCCTCTCGCTCTGGATATCAGACACCCAAAGAACTCAATGAAGAGAGATGGAAAACAGAAGAGCAGGCCCGCCCAGGCAAAGTCGAGATGCGGGAGATGTACAAGGAGCTGGGTGGTCGCAAGTCACGCAACAAGACAAAGTTGGGTAGCGCCGGTGGATATAGAGATAGGACTGGTTGGGCTGACAATTTCGAAGAGTGATAGATATACAAGATATAGTGCATCGCATGTGTAGTCAGGAGTGCACTTGTAGCGAATCACAGAACGCTAGTCGCATATGTTTGATAAATCGGTATATGTCTCCACTCTGATTAAGTTCTTTCAGGAGGATTGGGAGTGTTGGCAATGGTGGTGTTGTCGTTATAACTGGCGACGTATGAGTGCTGTTTCAACGCGCTCGAGACAGACGTACCGTTGTATGTTGGGGTAGAAACGTCCAAGACAAAGCTAAACTCCCGGTTAATGCTCGCTTCATCTATGTGAGAAAAACGGATAAGGAGCTGGTCTGACTCGATGCCTTCTATGTTGCACTGGAACCACGACTCACACGCGGCGAGTTCTGGCTTTAACTCGGCGGCGTGCTTGTCCAGTAGGTTTCGTTCGGCATATTTTTCTATATCCATTCAGTAGCCCATTGATATATGCATCCGTGGCATACAAAGCGTGTAGAAACTCACCTCGCCGTAGATTGGCAACGACGGCACGGTACTGCTCGATCTCTGAATCAATGGTTGCACATGTCTCACTGATGGACGCTAATTTACGCTTGAGTGCGGCGATGGATTGTTCGGCGTCACGGCTTTCTTCTTGTTCCTTGGCCAATACTATGATAGTCTGGATAAGTTCACGCGGAGGGACATTGGCGACGTACCAGCTAGCAGGTCGATCTCCTTGAGTTTGCATTGGTTCATTTCCGTCTCCACCGCTTGCGTGCGTTCAGCCAGTTTCTTCTTGTCGCCTTCCTGAGCATTACGGTGTTTTGTAATCTCGGATATGGCGCGATTAGTATAGTTTGTGACTGCCTTGAGAAAGTTTCCAGTCGAGATTTCGTATGCCTGTAGCCGAAGGTCTACTTGAGGCGTTGGCTGGGTGAGGATGGACGCGAGGTCGATATGTGTGTGACGCATCGCATGCTTGCTTTGCGCGTCGACGACATTGATCCTGTCAACACGGTAGTCACATGATTGCATCAACGTGCGGAATTCTCCAGTGAACCAATCCGACGGCTTGAATGAATCACATCCTGATCCTCCCAAACCCTGTCCTTTGCACCGGACGACTGGCATGACGAACGCTGGAAACGTTTCAGATGCTCAATACCGTGATAGTCACATGGATACGGCAAAGATAACCATCGGTCTGCGAGACATCCACATGAATACAGCCAAACCGGAGCCTGGTTGGAACGACGATATCATCATGGACACCGCAAAGGCTGCGACGACGGTAAAGCCCTCTGGCTTTCAGCTCTGGGAGAGGGAGCTTTTGGAAAGCTCCGAAGTGAAGCGAAAGGCAACCGTTGCTCAGCTCTGTACGTTTCTTCGCGATCGTTTCGATGTCAGTTGATCGATGTCCTATAGATTTTCTTGATTACTATTTCCAGAGCCTTGGCTACCTCGCTGCTCGGAAGGAGCGCAGAGCGCGGTTCGATGCTGATACTACAAAGCGACAATTAACTACGGCCGAGTATTCGAAAGAGTTCAAGTCATACTGTGGCCGCGAGCGAGTGCTGCTAAGGAAACGGCGCGCGAAGTTGCGGGTAGAGCAATTTCATATCATCGCTCAGGTCGGCCAAGGTGGTTATGGCGAAGTCTTTCTCGCACGCAAGCAAGAAACTGGAGAGGTCTGCGCCCTGAAGAGGATGCGAAAACGTACATTGCACAAGATGGACGAGGTATACCTGCATCGTTTTGTCGCTTTGCACATTGTTCATCGTCATGCTGTCAATGTCTAGGTCCGACACGTCCTTGTTGAACGCGATATACTCACAGCCACTAAAACAGCTTGGTTGGTGCGACTGCTGTATGCTTTTCAAGACACTCAACACGTGTATCTTGCCATGGAATACGTCCCCGGGGGAGACTTTCGCACTCTCTTGAATAACTCTGGCGTTTTAAAGGAGGAGCACGCCAGGTTTTATATCAGCGAGATGTTCGTGGCGGTCAGCGAATTGCACAAGCTCGGTTATATCCATCGTGATTTGAAACCGGAGGTTCGTCATCCGATACCTTTATTACAGGTGATTGCAATGGCACGTAGAATTTTTTGGTGGATGGAACTGGTCACGTCAAGCTTACAGACTTTGGATTGGCAACTGGAGCCCTGAACCCCAAGCGTATTGAGTCACTGAAGATCAAAGTAGGTTCCCAATCGGTATATATGTCAGTCTACATGACGTGTTTGCGCAGCTCGACAAGGTCAAGGACAATCAAGTGGTATTTCGATCAACACTTGAGAGGCGTTCCATTTATCGTTCCGTTCGCCATGAGGATCCACGGTACGCTGACTCCATCGTTGGTTCACCGGATTACATGGCCCCAGAAGTCTTGCGTGGAAAGCCATACACTTATTCGGTCGACTACTGGTCTTTGGGTTGCATCTTCTTTGAATTCCTAGCTGGCTTCCCCCCTTTCAGTGGAAGCACCCCAGAGGAAACTTGGACCAATTTGAAAAACTGGACCAAAGTACTGCGGCGGCCCGAGTATGACAAGCCTGAAGATCTCATTTTTAATCTTACTGACATTGCATGGGATGCTGTCACGAGGTACGTTAATATGTCCGTGACAGATTGTTTTACCAAGGTTATATTCAAGGCTTATATCTCACTCGAGCGTCCGATACTCGACACTACCGCAGGTAATGAGTCACCCCTTCTTTGATGGTGTCAAATGGGAGGATCTGCGTTCAACTCGGGCCCCTTTTGTCCCCGCGTTGGACTCTGAGATTGATACTGGGTATTATGATGATTTCACATCCCCCGAGGACATGGCCAAGTATACAGAGGTGAAGGAGAAACAACGGAATGTAGACAAGGTCAGGGAAAAGGAAGATCTACCTGCAAGAGGGGTTTGGGTTGGTTTTACATTTGGCAAAAGTGGACCCAGTAACAGATTGCTGGGTGCTTTGGAGAGTGGAAAGGATGATACTCAAGCTGGTACTTTGGCTACAATTTTTTAGTATTACCATAGTCTTCTGTGTTTGTTTGTTTTTTAATTCCAATTTTTATCTATTTAGAGTATAGTATCTTTGTATACAGGACAATATGTAGTAGCAAAGTAAAGGAGCCTCTGTACTCCAGCTGTGTCCTTATGTAAGCTCCATGAATGCCCCAGTGATGGCCTTAAGGGTCTCCCTAGTCCTGCCATTCCCACTAGCTAGTTTTAGACATAGTATTAAACTTGAGAACTCTGGGTCAAATCTGAAAGAGATAGGGACTTGGAGTTAGCTTGAAGTGGTTGGGGATGAGGACAATAGCACAGGGCTTATGTGTTGTGCCCTTGCATAGTCCTAGTCCTCATATTTCATAGGCAAGAGAGGTTGATGAGATAAGGGGCTTTGAGAAGGAAGTTGAGTCAATATTCAAACTGAGGTTTCTATAAAAGGGAGGTGCTATATAAATACTACTAGGAGTCCAGAGGTTGGAGATATGTACATATATGGTACCAGAGCTATGTTGGTCATACACAAGCCAGAGACTATAGTACTCTTTCTATTTTTTTCTTCAAAGGATATATATTATATATTAAGACATATATACATCTTCAGTGAGGTTGTGTTAAACTCAGGGTCTTTGGGCTAAGTCTGATAGAGGCAGATACTTGAGGTTGGCTGAAGTAGTTAGAGATAAGGACAAGTGGTACAGGACTTATATATGTATATATTATACCCTTATATATTCTAGTCTTTATATTTCAGAGATGAGAGAAAATGAAGAGATAAGAGGCTTTGAGAAGGAAATTAAATTGATATTCAAACTGAGGTTCTATAATAGAAAGGTACAGTATAAATATATACTACTGAGAGTCTAAAGTTTAAAGATATATTATACTAGAGCTGTGCTGGTTATACACAAGCCAAAGGCTATGTGTACTAGATAAGCACAGGCTCAGAGGGGTTCAAGGAGTGGATCTAGGATATAAAGGGGTAAGGATAATAGAGAGAGAGTAAAGAGAGGATTATGGTAAGTGTTATATTCTATATTTTCACCAAGTCTAACCTCAAACCTCAGACATTGTACTCTAAGCACACTCTAGTATCTTCACCTTCATTTCCAAGTCTCTATACTTTAGACAATTATGATTATCCTTCTTTTCCTTATCCCTTCATTCTATCTCTGACACTTATCTCCTTTCATTGTAGTATTACTCCTTCCCTCTAGTCCTGTGTCTCATCTAGGACATAGTCTCTGGCCTGCATATAGCCAGCACAGCTCTGGTACTATATCTCTCCAAAATCTGGACCTCTAGTAGTATATATTCAGTACCTCTTGTTTATAGACACTGTAACGGCTCGTTACTTTCATGCTTCAGACCTAGAAGCGATGGCAAGAACCGGCATAGATGCACAACCCAAGCCTTTACGCCTTTGACAGGTTATCTTATCTTATCTTAGCATTCTGCGATATCTTATCAGATAAAGCACGTCTGTAAGGACTTAGTCTCTTTTCTTTTCTCTCTCTCCCTTCTCACGCCCTTGCTGACGTAAGGTGATCCAATCTAGAGATACAGATCTCATCTACCCATACTGGTCAGCAGTGCCTCATTATGTTCTCACATTTATCTCTGTCTCTTCCATTCCTATGCCTCATATAACACATGTCCTTTTCATTACTGCTATCTCGGCTATGTCTTCTGATGGACTTTCTGATGTACTTATCGCTTCTCACACACAGCCCAGATAAGGGTGTGCTCGATTAGGATAGACACAGCCATGTATCTTTGCATATATATAGCCGGGTAGCTCAACTGGTAAAACCCCAGTCTTGCTTACTTGGATCTTACGCCTACAGCCATGCTCTACCAGTTGGACTCAGTTCTCCCCTCTCCTGCTTAATAAACACCCTATGCCTTTGAAAGGCTACTCCTCAGCATTAAGAAAGCATCACTGCTTCACTTAAGCAAGACTACCTCTGTGTCCACAGCCAAAGCCCGTGCCCACACAGCAAAGAAGATGTTGACAAGAAAGAACCTCACACCGACCAACTACCAAAGGAACCACGGGGTTCTACACAGTAACCCACCACTCCCAGCCTATGGAGTATGTTACGAATCTAATAAAAGTCCCAGAGACTTAGACATTTTTCTTCGCTTTCGACAGACATAAGCCAGGTCACGTGACTAACCACATGACACATCACATGATGATGAAGATCACATGATCTAGACGAGACCCGAACCCTTTCGCGACAAGTGTCGCACCCTTGGGCACCATTAGCCCATTCTCTCTTTCCTTATATGAGGGGCACTGCCCTTTCATATCCGCCCTTACCACAGCGTCAGGCATCAGAAGTCTTAGAAGTCATGAATGACACACCTACTTAATTTCCGCTCTTCCATTTTAGAAGGCACTGCCTCTACTGGTTCCGAAGACCCTTGATGTATGTTGCATCCTCATATTATACTTATTGCCCAATCACGAATTATACTCATATGGTATGACTTTTTAGAAATACGTTTATAGTAGATATGCCACACATGTACAAATACAACCCATGAATATATAAACCAGGTTGCTCTGCTGAGGACGATTCCTCAGTTAGAGTAACTTGGTTGTACCGACTTGAAGTCAACTCCGAGTCCTCTACTCAGTCCTCTCCTCTTAAAGTCATTTGTTGGCTTTTCGTTTCAGAGTAACCCTAGGAAGAAAAGAAGTATACCAAAGATGAGCTTTACCACCAACCTGACATTCCTTACCCTCGCTTTTGGCATCTTGATGACCCTAAGAAGCTGGAATAACTTCCTGACTTCGCCTCTGAAGAGAAGTCACACTCTAAAGATAGCAGTAAACCTAGCAGGGCTAGATTACTCGCTCAAGATCTCATGGTACTTCCTAGCCGAAGAAGAAGAAGCCACCTCAGGAGAGGTGCAAGAAGAAGAAGAACCCATCCATCCCTTTGACGAAGAAGAACTGGTTGAAGAACACCAGGATCCTGAAGAATGGAGAAGAGAGGTAGAACAGCACTGGAATACTATGGCCACTAACTGGGCCAACCTCGACAAAGAAGACCACCACTCTCTAGAAGACAACTGGGGTCCCATTCCATTCCCTGGAGATGAACAACCAGACTTCCTTACCCTGGATAGAAGAGATCTGAAACGAAAACAGAACAAAGGGGAGTAGGGAACTGAGTAGCAGCCTTGCAAGTCTGTCCTGATTAGGGGAAAACTCCAAGACAACCAAACTGAGGACCGTTGTCCCTGTTGGTGTCTCGTATATATATTCATAGGTTTGTATTTGTACATGTGTGTCATAGCTACCATAAACATATTTAGAGGAATCGTACCATAAGAGCATAATTGGCCATTGGGCAATAAGTAAACATGAGGATGCGTTGTGCATCAAGGGTCTTCGGAGCCAATAAAAGGCAGTGCCTTCTGAAATGGAAGAGAAGGGACGGAGATTAAATAGTTGTGTGAGTCCGTTGCGTCTGATGTCGGTGCTAGTTGCACAGAGTGGAGATGAAAGGGCAGTGCCCCATATATAAGGAAAGTAGAAACGGGCTAATGGTGCCCAAGGGTGCGACACTTGTCGTGAGAGGTTCGGGTCTCATCTAGATCATGTGATCTTTATCGTCATGTGATGTGTCACGTTGTTGGTCACGTGACCTGGCTTATATCAGTCAAGAGCAAAAGGTTTCGTCTAAGTCACTAGGACTTTTATGGGTTCGTAACAAGATCCAGACATCCCAGAAGAGAACCCCCCACTTTATCAGGTACAGGTACCAGAACACATGTGGGACATGGATGGTTTCATGTAAAGAAACAACCTCAGGGTAGTGAGGAAGTAAAGAAAAAAAAAGAGACATCAACCTGTGTACTTGAAATAGACCTTCACCGCTTGCAGGGTTCACAAGCAATTGCACATAGAAAAGAAACAACTCCACCAAAAGAATAAAAGATGGCCACCCTCTCTCAACAAGATTTCGACACCCTCATGGCCTGCATCACCACCCTCAAAAACGACTCCATCCAAAACCGCATCGACAAGGACACCATACTAGATGCAGCAAGATTAATGGAACAGCAACTTCGAGATGCAAATGATCGGGCCACAGCAGCCAAACAACACACAAGGGACCTTCTGGAAGCATTCTCTTGGGCTCGATTAGGAGGAGGCAGTGGCAAAGTAGAAGTATTCACCGACCCAGGTGAATTTAAAGGAAACCCGAAGGAGTTCGACGAATGGTAGACAAAGATCAGAACGTTCATCAACGTGAATGAACAAATGTTCATAAAAGATACCCTGGACGCATCTGGACAGCCAATCTTGATTAACGGAAGGAGGATGACAGAGCCAGACCTAGAAAGAAGGGTTGTGGCAGTCCTCTCCAGGATGAAAGGCCAAAAAGTAGGAAACTGGGCCGAAGCAGAGCTAGACCAAATGAATCAACACGGTCTACGCTTCCAAAGCTGGAACGACTTCTCAAAGGTCATGGAAAGCATGTTCCGCCCAATACTCCAAAAAGACTCAGCAGTAATGGACCTGGAACGGTTGGAACAGGACAATATGGATATAGATGAATTCCTGGCCCAATGGAGATCCCTCCAAATACAGGTGAAAGTTGACGACAGACATGGAGTCTGCATCCTCAAGAAAAATGTAAACTTCTTCATCAAGAAAGATCTCTTCCACAACAATAGGAGGAAGGAGACAATAGAAGAAATGATCGAGGAGATCAGAGATATAGGAAAGAATCAGAAGGCCTTCAGAATGGCCATGAACCTGAAGAAATGGGGAGTGCAACCCCAAAGAAGAGAAAGCCAAAATGTGGCATCGGCCTCTACCAACCTGCCAAGAAAGGGTTGTTACAACTGTGGCGAAAATGGACATATCGCCTGGGATTGTAAACAACCAAACAAGAAATGTGATGCATGAAGCGACACAACCAACTTGCTTAGTTGTACGCGCGGAACGTCAGCCAATATATCCTATAAAAGGGGAGACGGGACATAGGGAAGGTAGGAGGTCCTGGTTGTTGGGGTTGCAAATGAGGAGTGAGCTTGCTTCAGCGGCGAAGGGACTTGTTGTCAGATCACAGTTGATGTTCTTATCGAACTGGGCAAGGGTGAGACTTCAGAGGCTTCAGATGGTCGTGGAATGATCAAGTGAATAAAGCTGGGGGCTTTACCACTGGATCATTGCCATTAAATACTATCTACACATGCGCACAGACCACATGACATCACTACATGAGGAGGAGGCATGTACTAGCATGCATACTACATGAGGCAGACTAGAGTGTTCTATGATGTCAATAAGTAGCGGTGAGGTAAAGATAAGGGAACGTGTCGTGGTCCAGACCATGACGTCATCGATAGCATAAATAGGAACGAACCATGTCTCTCGTGAGGCGTTCTAGCCAAACATGTGGTGAAGGCGTGTAGTGACGGATTCTAGGCGAAGTGAGAATTGTGAATCCATTACAATGCATGTGGTTGGAACGGAGGGCAGCACAAAAGAGATTGTGCCAAGATCAAAAGGAACGCCTGAGGAGCCCAAAAGGAAGACAAAGGGGCCACCTCATGGGAAGTGGCCAACAAGACCCCAAAGATCAACGATTCGATGGCAGATCTTAAGGGGATGTCAATGGACCAAATGCAAGATTACTTCTTGAGAAGAGTCCAGAAGGGAAAAGAATGAGCAAACTGAAGGAGGGGCTTCAGTTTGCTAACAGGTACAAAGAACTCTCAGTTCCTGATATATTTAATATAGAAGAACACTTTACAACATTGGAGGCAGCTCAAGAAGAGCGCAGTGTGGATGATACTCACATGCTTCATTCCTCCTTGAAGAAAGAAAAGGAACCAGTACAAGAAATCCCCGAAATCCTCGCCACCAGATCTACTTGAATCAAGGGAAACGAAATCGTCATGACCCTAGGGATCTCAGTAGACAAGAAGAGGTTTATAGAAGGAAAGGCGCTCCTAGATAGTGGAGCCAACATCACGTTCATTGACAAAAGATGGGTACAAAAGAACCAAATACCCACAAAGAGACTTGAGAGACCAATACCGGTCTTCAACGTGGATGGCACGAAGAACTCCGCTGGAAACATCACCCACACTGTGGAGATCATTCTGGACTTTGACAGCCATCGAGAAAAGGTTACTGCCGATGTGACAGATCTTCACAAATTCAATCTGGTCATAGGCTTTACATGGTTGCAATGCCACAACCCCGAAATAAATTGGCAAACAGGAGAAGTAAGGATGACGAGATGCCCCCGCTCCTGTCACCTTCTCCAAGATAGAAGCACATGGATTGCCCAGTGTGAGAAAGAAGAAGAAGACAACGCATGGGAAGCCTATAGGATAAGGGCAACCCTAGCAAAAGAAGTTCCCACTGAAAAGAAGCCGGAAGATCTAATCACCGTTAGGTTCCACAAGTGGCTCAAGGTATTCTCACAACATGAGTCAGAAAGAATGCCACTCAGGAAACCATGGGACCATGAAATTGAACTCAAAGACACGTTCGTCCCAAAGAAAGGCAGGATCATCCTGCTCTCAGTCATGCAACAAGAAGAAGTGTCAGCTTTCTTAGACGACCAACTTCGGAAGGGATACATATGTACAGCCTTCCAAGTCACCACAAACGTCCCCAGTATTTTTCATCCCAAAGAAGGACAGGAGAAAGAGGATGGTACAGGATTACCAATACCTCAATGAACATACTGTGTGGAACAACTACCCCCTCCCACTCATCAGCTCCCTCATAGACAAGCTAAAAGGAGCAACAAGATTCATGAAGATAGACCTCAGATGGGGATACAATAATGTCCAAATCAAAGAAGGAGATGAGTGGAAAGCGGCCTTCGTATGCTTCAAAGGTGCTTTTGAACCCCTTGTCATGTACTTCGGACTAATGAATTCCCCCTCAACCTTTCAATCCATGATGAACAAAATCTTCGCAGATATGGACAATATGGTAGTGGTGTACATCGATGACCTCTTAATCTTCACCAAAGGAGGAACCCAAGAAGAGCATGACATGATAGTAGATGAAGTCCTCCGTTGGTTACAAGAGAATGACCTCTTTGCCAAACCAGAAAAGTGTACCTTCGGAGTAGAAGAAGTCCTTTTTCTTGGGATGATTGTTAGCAAAAACGGCATCACCATGGAACAGGAAAAAGTGGATGCCATCCTAGATTGGCCAACACCGAAAAGCACAAAACAAGTCCGCACTTTCCTTGGCCTTGCAAATTTTTACAGAAGATTCATTGACAAAATGACTCAGTACACTTGTCCACTCAATGATCTTCTCAAGAAAGACTCTACCTTCTATTGGGAAGAAAGAGAAGAAGAAGCTTTTAGAAAGCTTAAACAAATGTTTACCACAGCTCCGATACTTGCATACCCAGATCAGGAGGCAGAGTACCGAGTTGAAACCGATGTATCAGACTTCGCCATGGGAGCAATTCTGATGGTAAAGAAAGAAGGACACTTCCACCCCATAGTATATCTCTCGCATTCCATGTCCCCCGAAGAAAGAAACTACCAAGTCTTCGACAAAGAAATGCTCAGCGTAATCCGCGCCTTAGAAGAATGGTGACATCACCTGGAAGGGGCCAGACACAAGTTCGAAATCTGGAATGACCATGCAAACTTACAATAGTTCATGGAAAAACAGAACCTAAATCGGAGACAAGTACAATGGTCACAGTTCTTATCCAGATTCGACTACACATGGGTCCACAAACCAGGCACACAAATGCAAAAGGTTGATGCACTATCTAGAAGGCCCGATCACATGATCAGAGTGGAAGAAGATAACCACGGAATAGTGGTAATAACCCCGGACAAAATCTGCTCAACGCAGATAAGGGATGATGGGGATAGAATGAAGGATAGGATCTGTGACCATACACTCACCCTCAAAGAATCAGAAGTACAAAAGATCGAAGAAGACGGAGGGCAGTTATCAGACGATGGAACTTTCCAAAAGGACGGAAGAATCTTTGTCACCATAGAAGATCGGATGGACCTCATCACTCTCCATCATGATACCCCAGTAGCAGGACACCCTGGGAATGAGAAAACGATAGAACTCATCAAGCGCCATTATTACTGGCCCAGCATGACAGTTCAGATCAAAGATTACGTGGCTAGATGCCACACGTGTCAGAAAATGAAGACAGGGAATCAACTGCCAGCCAGCAAGCTCCAGCCACTAGAACTCCCGCACATGCCATGGGAAGACATATCAGCTGATTTCATCACCGACCTCCCAATCTCATTGCTATATGACTCTATCCTCGTGGTAGTTGACAGGTTCTCCAAAGAAGTGGAGTTCATCCCCTGCAAAAAAGAGATAACAGCGCTGGAAACCACCAAGCTATACCTCACAAGGGTCTGGACAAATCATGGGATCCCTAGATCTATTGTCTCAGATCGAGGACCACAATTTGCTGCGCAAGTTATGAAAGATCTGTGTGCTCACCTTGGAATTCACCCTCGACTCTCCATGGCAGCACACCCCCAAACAGACGGACAAACAGAAAGGATCAACCGAGATTTACAACAGTATCTGCGGTTATTCATCTGTGATCATCAGGAAGATTGGTTGAATTGGTTGCCCATCGCTCAATTTAGCTATAATGCAAAAAGGCAAGCCTCCACCGAGAAATCACCCTTCAAAGTTACCAGAACCTACGCCCCACGGATGGGGATAGAACCCGGAACTTCTAAAGCTCCCACTGCAGACTCTCTAGCTCAGCGTATAGAAGAAACCCTCGTAGAAACCTCTGCCAACCTTGAAAAAGTGCAGAAGTATATTATAATGATCGCTATCGTTATCACTTCCACATGAAGGGGCACGAAGAGAAGATTAGATTTCGACAATCTTATCTTATCTTATCTCGGCAATCTCCGACATCTTATCACATGATTGCACAGTCCTGATCTTATCAGCGACACTTAGAAGAATCCTCGAAGGACAGAAGGGAGATTGCACTATCTCCACCATCAGAAGCGAGATCTGTGAACTCTTAAAGAAGATCCCATCATGGTTGGATCTGAGATGAAGAAGATCGGATCATAGATTGATCCTAGGACTTAGAAGTGGCACATGAGGTAGCCATAAGGATAGATAGAAGGCAGAGCCTTCTCTTCCATTTGATGGACATAAGGAGAACACATGTTCTCTTATCAGAAGGACACTGATGTGGCCACAGGATAGCCACAGTGGTACAATATAGTATTTACCATATGAGGCCTTACACTGCCTCATCAGAAGATGTATATAAGTATGAGGGCTAGCAGTAGATGCCCTCTAGTCTTGTTAACTTGTGGATCTCACACCTAACCAGTGTGCTCTACCACCAGGACTGAAACAAAAAAGCCTCTCTGAGACTTTAGCGAGAAGTGTAGAAGGACTGAGTTCAAGTACTTGAAGCGACCAATACAAGTCAACTGTCAAGCTTCTCAAACTGAGGAGTTACTCTCAGTTGAGTCGCCCTTATATATTCATGGGCATATGTGTGTACATGTTTGTATAT
>JBBPTS010000188.1:0-26084 GCA_038094235.1 Fistulinella staudtii | reverse complement strand
TGACTATATCTCTGTACCCTGTGAATGGAATCACATGACTTAGGGGGTGATTTTGTAGCCAATAGTATGTACTATTTATGTCTCCACCAAGGCTAAGCATGATTCCCACAATGTTTGGCAGTGCACTCCACACACTGCTGTTAGGGTAAACATTGAAAGGGTTTTTGAGGTCACTGTATCAGCTGAGATTCCTAGGGTCATGACTATTTCATTTCCCTTGATTCGAGCAGATCTGGTGGCGAGTATCTCGGGGATTTCTTCTTCTTCTGGTTCCTTTTTATCATGGAAGAATCAAGCATGCATGTTTCGTCTGCACTGCGCTCTTCTTGAGCTGCTCCCGAATCATAAAGTGTTCTTCTGGAATAAATACTTCTGGAACTGTGAGTACTTCAAATCTATTTGCAAACCGAAGCCTCTCCTTCAGTTTGCTTGGCCTTTTCCCTTCTGGGCCCTTCTCAGGAAATAGTCCTGCATCTGGTTCATGGACATCCTCTTTAGGTCTGCCATGGAGTCGTTGATCTTGGGCATTTCATTGGCTACTTCCCACAATGTTGCCCCTGTTTCTTCTTGCTTCTTGGAAGCTCCTCTAGTGTTCATTTTTGCTTTAGGGCACTCCCTCTTGTGCTGTCCTCCTCCCCATCTGCATTTATCACAAGAGTTCTTCAGCTTCTGGCAGTTCTTTACGAAGTGGCCTTCTTGACCACAGTTGAAGCAACTCTTTGTGGAGGAGGGGGTTGAGGTGGCGGTGTTTATTCTTTCTTCTTTCCTTCTTTGGGGTTACACTCCCCTTCTTCCTAAGTTGGTCACCATCCTGAATGCTTCTTGATTCTTTCCGATTTCTCGGATTTCTTCTATCGTCTCTTCAATGGTGTCCTTTCTTCGGTTGTTGTGGAAGAGGTCCTTCTTTATGAAAAAGTTGATGTTCTTTTCCAGTATTCTGACTCTGTGGCCATTATCTACCTGTGCTTGGAGTTGGAGCGATTGCCACCAGGCGAGGAATTCATCAATGTCCATATTCCCTTGTTCCAGCTTCTCCAGGTCTAGGATGGCCGAGTCTTTTTGGAGCATTAGGCGGAACATGCTTTCCACGACCTTGGAGAAGTCTTCCCAAGTTTGGAAGCATGCTCCATTTTTATTCATTTGGTCGAGTTCCGTCTCAGCCCAGCTTCCTGCTTTTCTTCCCTTTATCCTTGAAAGAACTGCCACTAATCTTCTGTCCAGATTGGGTTCAGTGAGTCTTCTCCCATTAACCAGAATGGGTTGTCCTGAAGTGTCTAGAGTATCCTTCATGAAGGTACGTTCATTTACTTTTATGAATGTCCTTATCTTCATCCACCATTCGTCGAATTCCTTAGCATTGCCTTTGAAATTGCCAAGATCTGCAAATACTTCTACTTTGCCACTTTCTCCTCCTAATTGGGCCCAAGAGAATGTCTCCAGGAGGTCTCTTGTGTGTTGTTCTGCCGCGGTGGCCCTATCGTTTGCGTCCCGGAGTTGTTGCTCCATTAGTCTTGCCGCATCTATCATCGTATCCTTGTTGATGTGGTTTTGGATGGACTCATTCTCTAGGGAGGCAATGCGGGCCATGAGGCCGTTGAAATCTTCTTGAGAGAGGGTGGCCATATCTTTGTGGTGGGTGTCTTTTCTTCTCTTCTGTGTGCAAGCTTGTGAACCTTCTTAACAAGCGGTAAATGTCTATTTCAAGTACACAGTTTTATGTCTCTTTCTTCTTACTTCCTCACTACCCTGAGGTTGCAGTGGGATCACAGGTACGATTCACGAGTTGGGATGTCTCCTCGTTTCTTCTGAGGGACTGGGTTGTATCGCCTCTCCTGTAACGGCTCGTTACTTCCACGCTTCAGATCTAGAAGCAATGGCAAGGACCGGCATAGACGCACAACCCAAACCATTACGCTTTTGACAAGCTATATGCCATCTTATCTTATCTCGGCAATCTCCAGTATCTTATCAGATATCGCACGATCGCAATGGACTTAGTCATTTCTCTTTCTCTTCCCCCCACGCACTCGCTGACAAAATGGAAGATCTGATCTAAGATACAGATCTCATCTATCCATATTGGTCAGCACTGCCTATTATGTTCTCATGATTATCTCCACTTGCTTCCATTCCTATGACTCATGTAACACATGCTCTTTCCATTTCCGTTATCTCGGCTATGCTTTCTGATGGACCTTTCTGATGTACTTATCGCTTCTCACGCACAGCCTAGATAAGCTCTGCCTCGATTAGGATAGGACACAGCCATGTATCTTTGCCTATATAAACCCGGGCAACTCGACTGGCTAAACCCAGTCTTGTTAACTTAGATCTCACACCTAACCAGTGTGCTCTACCAGCAGGACGCCTGACAGTAGTCACTTCCCTCCATCGCTTACAAAGCAACCCTACGCCTTTGATAGGCTATCCCTCTCCCCCAGAAGATAGAAGAAGTACACCAGTTACATCTCCCTTCTTTTGGAGACGGCAATGGAGGAGTGGGGTGGGGTGGGAGATCTTGGGAGTTGTACCTCTACTTCTTCTTGTTTGGGAGTTCTGACTACTGCTCCTCCCAACAGTTCTTCTATCCTCGCAGTGCCAGCTTCTTCCAAGCCTAAGCGACGGGCCTCCCTTCCTAGAGCAATAGTCTCTACTACTACGAACGCTGGCTTTATCTCCTCGTAGAAGGTCCCGATTGGCCTCCCTAAATTGTACCTTTCGATGGCGGTGGTGAGGAGGGCGTGTAGGTGATTGCCAAAGTGATTGACGTCTTCAACAAATTCGAGGTACTTCACTTCTTCTTCTTCTGAGTGGTGGAGGGGCAAGGGTGATGGAAAGGAAGGTGATGAACTTCCTGAGAATATTCCAGACACTACTGAGACTTAGTATGCCTGTGAATAGAGGGGGGGTGCATTACTGTGTATACGCCATGGTTTCTTGATAGTTGGTTGGTTGCGAGGTTCTTTCTTGGCAACAGTCTTCTTGCGTTGTGAGTGTAGTCTTGTGCACAGGCAAAGGTGTAGTCTTGTTAAAGTGTAACCGATGTACTTCTTCTACTTCAAAGAGTTGCCTTCTTAAGGTCTTCGAAGTTACTTCAGAGAGGGTGGATAGCCTGTCAAAGGTATAGGGTTGCTTTGTAAGTGATGGAGGGAAAGGGATGACTACTGTCAAGAGTCCCACTGGTAGAGCACACTGGTCAGGTGTGAGATCCAAGTTAACAAGACTAGGGTTTAGTCAGTCAAGTTGCCTGGGTTTATATAGGCAACAATACATGGCTGTTGTTACGAATCCATAAAAGTCCTAGTGACTTAGACGTCTTTCTCTATTTTCGACCGATATAAACTAGGTCACGTGACTAACCCCGTGACACATCACATGACGATGAGGATCACATGATCCAGAAGAGCACGAATCCTTTGCGACAAAGTGTCGCACTCTTGGGCACCACTAGCCCATTTCTACCTTCCATATACATGGGGCACTGCCCTTTCATCTCCGCCCTGTGCAACTGGCACCGGCATCACACGTAACGATATCCACGAATATTTAATCTCCGTTTACTTCTCTTCCATTCCAGAAGGCACTGCCTTTATAGGTTCCGAAGTCCCTTGATGCACATTGCATCCTCATGTTATACTTATCGCCCAATGGCGTATTATGCTCTTATGGTACGATTCCTTGGATTTACGCTTATGGTAGTTATGCCACAACATGTACATACAACCCTATGAATATATAAACCAAGTCACTTTGCTGAGGACGACTCCTCAGTCAAAGTAGCTTGGTGGTGCAGACTCTAAAAGCCCCTGAGCCCTTTACTCCGCTTTCTCTCTTAAAAGTCCCTTAGTGGCTTTTTTGTTTCAGCTGTGTCTATCCTAATTGAGGCAGAGCTTATCTTATGCTGTGTGTGAGAAGTGATAAGTACATCAGAAAGTCCATCAGAAAGCATAGCCAAGATAACGGTAATGAAAAGGGTATATGTTTCATGAGTCATAGGAATGGAAGTAAGCGGAGATGAACGTGAGAACATAATGGGCAGTGCTGACCAATATGGATAGATGAGATCTGTATCTTAGATCAGATCTTCTATTATGTCAGCGAGTGCATGAGAAAGGAAAAGAGAAAGAAAAGAGTTAAGTCCTTGCAAACGTGCGATATCTGATAAGATACCAGAGATTGCCGTGATAAGATAAGATAATGTCTGGCTTGTCAAAAGCGTAGTGGTTTGGGTTGTGCATCGATGCTGGTTCTTGCCATTGCTTCTAAGTCTGAAGCATGAAAGTAATGAGCTATTACACTCACTTATCGTTGTCTCCAAAAGAAGGGAGAGGTGATACAACCCTGTTCCTGTTACGAATCCATATAAAGTCCACTGGACTTAGACGTTTTCTTACTTTCGACTGATATAAACCAGGTCACGTGACAAACCCCGTGACACATCACATGACGATGAGGATCACATGATCCAGAAGAGTACGAATCCTCTGCGACAAGTGTCACACCCTTGGGCACCATTAGCCCGTTCTCTCTTTCCTTATACGTGGGGCGCTGCCCTTTCATCTCCGCTCTGTGCAACTGGCACTGACATCAGAAGTAACGACATACACGACTATTTAATCTCCACTCCTTCTCTTCCATTTCAGAAGGCACTGCCTTTCATTGATTCCGAAGTCCCTTGATGCACGATGCATCCTTATGTTTCACTTATCGCCCAATGGCAAATTATGCTCTTATGGTACGATTTCTTAGAATTACGCTTATGGTAGTTATGCCACAACATGTACATACAACCCTATGAATATATAAGCCAAGTCACTTTGCTGAGGAAGACTCCTCAGTCAAAGTAGCTTGGCGGTGCAGACTCATAAAAGCCCCTGAGCCCTTTACTCCGTATTCCCTTATTAAGTCCTTAGTGGCTTTTTCGTTTCAGTTCCCCAGAAGAAGTATAGAGATGGCCCAACCAGAGACAGTTATTTGAGGCCCTGCTCTAGCTCAAAAGAAGTTAGGAAGTAGGAAGTTGATCTGTTCCCAATGTTCCTGATACTAAAAGAGAAGGACACTCTTTATATCTGCCTTAAAAGAAAAGAAACACTTTAGGCCAGGAACTGTTACGAACTCAATAAAGTCTTGATGACTTAGACGTTTTCTCACTCCCGACTGATATAAGCCAGGTCACATGACTAACCTCGTGACACATCACATGACGATGAGGATCACATGATCCAGACGAACACGATTCCTTGGCAACAAGTGTCGCACCCTTGGGCATCACTAGCCCGTTCCTACCTTCCATATACGTGGGGCACTGCCCTTTCATCTCCGCTCTGTGCAACTGGCACCGGCATCAGAAGTAACGACTTACATGAGTATTTAATATCCATTTCTTCTCTTCCATTTCAGAAGGCACTGCCTTTATTGGCTCCGAAGACCCTTGATGCACGATGCATCCTCATGCCTACTTATCGCCCAATGGCACATTATGCTCTTATGGTACGATTTCTCGATTTACGCTTATGGTAGTTATGCCACAACATGTACATACAAACCCATGAATATATATACGGGATG
Organism: Fistulinella staudtii; assembly: GCA_038094235.1. Classification (NCBI taxonomy): domain Eukaryota; kingdom Fungi; phylum Basidiomycota; class Agaricomycetes; order Boletales; family Boletaceae; genus Fistulinella; species Fistulinella staudtii. The sequence continues at coordinate 20,516 of JBBPTS010000188.1, read as the reverse complement.
CCAACTGGGACAACGGTCCTCAGTTTGGTTGTCTTGGAGTTTTCCCTTAATCAGGACAGACTTGCAAGGCCGCTACTCAGTTCTCCTCTTCACTGGTAGACTTAGACAGTCACCATCTCTTGCCCTTTGCTCTGGTCCTTCAGTGGATAGGAGTTCATAAGGTTCTGTTCTCTTTTTCGTTTCAGGAACCTCCCTCTGAAGAAAGAAATGGCAACACTATCCCAAGCCAATTTCGACTCCTTAATGGGCCGGATTGCCTCCCTCGAAAATGAAGTCGTAAATCTCTGTCTACAACAGTAGACAATGGAAGAAGCTGCCCAACGGGCAGATAAGAAGCTACAAGAAAGAGAAGACAGGGCCATCTTGGCCGAAGATACCATAAGGAACCTCTCGCACTTTTTCAATTTAGGAGCGACAGGAGCAGAAGCCGGAGGGTCAGGGATGCCCGCCTCCAAGATCCAGATCTTCACAAATCCAGGTGACTTCTATAGAGATCAAAAGAAATTTGAAGAATGGTGGTCCAAGATGAAGACCTTCATTAAAGCTAACCCCTGCTACTTCTCCCAATCTACGCTGGACATGGGCAGAGGAACAATGAAAGACCAACAAGGAAAAACGGTCATAGTAGAGAATCTGAAAGTGTGCATGTTCACAGTTCTCTCCAGAATAAAGTGGCAGAAGGCTGGAAGCTGGGCAGAAGCAGAACTAGCCCAGATACACGAAAACAAGGTTAGGTTCACAAACTGGACAGAGTTTGCGATAACTGTAGAAGATATTTTCCGATCCCAACTTCTTGAAGATGAATCCATGCAGGAGATTAAGGCACTCTCCCAAGGACACATGGACATCAATGCCTTCCTCGCACAATGGAGAACCCTCCAGATTAAGGCCCAGCTAGATGATAAGCATGGGGTAAACCTACTGGAATCCCAAGTAAACGACTCCATCCGCCAAGAACTCTTCTACCAAGGAAGAAGGAGTCGCACTATAGAAGGGACCATTGAAGAAGTTAGAAAGATTGGGAAGAACCACGAGGTGTATAAAATTACCTCTAACCTTGGAAAGAAGGAAAAGAAATGGACCTCAAGAGAAGAGAAGAAGGTGGCCACCACCACAACATCAACCCCTCAAAGAGGGAAATGCTTCAATTGCAACAAAGAAGGACAGCTTGCCCGAGATTGCAGGCAGCTGAAGAACAGTTGTCAAGAATGCAAATGAGGTGGAGGGCAACACAAAAGAGAATGCTCAAAGGCAAAAAAGTACACCCATGGAGCAGAGAAGAAAGAAGGAGGGGCCACATCTTGAGAAGTGGCAGACAAAAACCCTCATATCGAAAACCTCTCCAAGGAGCAAGAAGAAAGACTCCTTTGGAAGTTAGAAGCTAGGCTGAAGGGAAAAGCCAAGGTAGAGTAAGGACTGGGCCAGCCTCCGTCAAGAACAATAGGTATTCGGTTCTAGAAGACGATAATGTATCTATTTCAGAAGAATCTCTCTCACAGTCAGGGGTGTCTCTTGATGAGCATGGTGCGGACTCCACATGTATGCTTGATTCCCCTATTCCCCTGAAGAAAATTTTGAAGAGAACCGAAGAACCAGAAGACTCAGAAGTACTGGTTATGAGATCAGCCAGCATCAAAGGAAACAAAGTAATCCTTGATGTAAAAATCTCCACCCAGAAGAAGAAGTTTCTACCCACAAAAGCACTACTGGATAGTGGAGCCAATGTCACCTTTGTTGACAAACAATGGGCCAAAAAGAATAACATCCCACTCAAGAGCCTTATTTGCCCCATCCCAGTCTTCAATGTAGACAGAACAAAGAACTCCACCGGAAACATTACACACACCGCGGAAATAGTGGTAGAATTTGAAGGACATTGAGAAAAGATCATAGCCGATGTCACCGACCTCTATAAATTCAATCTGGTCATCAGATTTACGTGGTGACAGAAGCATAACCCCGAAATCGATTGGAAGAAGGGCATGGTCAAGATGACCAGATGTCCAAGAAGTTGCACCCTCCTCCAAGACTGAGGAGCATAGATAAACAGGGTAGAAGAACAGGATCAAGAAGCAGCCTGGCAGACATTCTACATACGATCTGCCCTGAAAGAAGTAAAGAAGGAAACCATGGAACCCTCCATCCCAAAACGATTCGAGAAATGGATGAAAGTATTCTCCCAACACAAATCAGAACAGATGCTCATAAGAAAACCATGGGATCATGCCATTGACCTAAAGGAATACTTTAAACCCAAGAAAAGAAGAGTGATTCCCCTATTGGTCAAAGAACAAGAAGAAGTGACTGCCTTCATTGACAATCAACTAAGAAAGGGATACATCAGGCCTTCGAAGTCCCTCTAAACCTCCCCAGTGTTCTTCGTACCAAAGAAAGACAGAAGAAAACGAATGGAACAAGATTATCGGTACCTAAATGAACATACCATTCGAAATAACTACCCCCTCCCGCTTATCACCCAACTGGTCGACAAACTACAAGGAAGCAAGCTCTTCACAAAGATTGACCTATGATGGGGATACAATAATGTCAGAATCAAAGAAGGAGATGAATAGAAAGCAGCCTTCATCTGTTTTAAAGGGGCCTATGAACCACTGGTAATGTACTTTAGTCTGATGAATTCCCTGTCCACTTTCTAAGCAATGATGAATGAAATCTTCATGGATATGGATGATGTAGTGGTGGTGTACATTGATGATCTACTCATCTTCACCAAAACCACCAACCAAGAAGAACACGACAAAGTCATGCAGAAGGTCCTTGAAAGACTAGAAGAAAACAATCTTTTCACCAAACCAGAGAAATGTACCTTTGGAGTACCAGAAGTAAACTTTCTCGGAATGGTAGTAGGACAAGAAGGAATCAAGATGGAAGGGGAGAAAGTCAATGCTATACTAGATTGGCCAACTCCAAGAAGTACTCGTCAAGTTTGAGCCTTCCTCAGACTAGCCAACTTCTATCAAAGATTCATAGAAGACTTTGCACAGGTTGCAAGACCACTGAATGACCTAACCAAGAAAGAAAAGGTCTTCAGCTGGATGGAAAAAAAACAAGAGGCTTTTGATAAGCTAAAACAGAAGTTCATCACTGCACCAGTATTAGCTTTCCCAAATCAAGAAAAGAAATACCATCTGGAAATAGATGCCTCTGACTTTGCAACAGGAGCAGTCCTATCCATCAAAGGAGATGACAAGAAATTCAGGCCAGTCGCATATCTCTCGCACTCCATAACCCCAGAAGAAAGGAACTACTCAGTCTTTGACAAAGAAATACTCAGTGTCATAAGAGTATTAGAGGAATGGCATCACCATCTTGAAGGGGCAAGACATACCTTTGAGATCTGGAATGATCATGCAAACCTCCAATGGTTCATGCAGAAACAGAACCTATCTGAAACGAAAAAGCCTATCTAAGACTTTAGCGAGGAATGTAAGGGGACTGAGTTCAGGCACTCGAAGTGACCAGTACAAGTCAACTGTCAAGCTACTCAAACTGAGGAGCATACTTCTATAAACGTATTTCTAAGAGTCATACCATAAGAGCATATTGTGCCATTGGGTGATAAGTAAACATGAGGATGCCATGTGCATCAAGGGTCTTCAGAACCAATAAAAGTCAGTGCCTGAAGTGGTCGTGCTTTCTTAACTATGAAGGATTAGCCTTCCAAGTCCTCTTCATAACCTTGTCAACCCTATCTTCTGTAAGGGCAAAGGGCAAGTGTTGATGACAGGATATGTGCACCAATGGAGAGGGGAGTGGTTGAGTAAGCAACTCTACTTAGCTACTGCCAGGAGTCTGTCTGGTAGAGCACCGGCTGTGCAGGTGAGATCCAAGTAAACAAGATTGAGGGGCATCTACTGCTAGCCCCTGCTACTTATATACATCTTCTGATGAGGCAGTGTATGACCTCATATGGTAAATACTATATCGTACCACTGTGGCTATCCAGTGGGCCACGTCACTGTCCTTCTGATAAGAGAACATGTGTTCTCCTCATGTCCAATCAAATGGAAGAGAAGGCCTCGCCTTCTATCTAGCCTTATGGCAGCCTCATGTGCCGCTTCTAAGTCCTAGGATCAATCTATGATCCATTCTTCTTCATCTAAGATCCAGCCACGATGGGATCTTCTTCTAGAGATCTCTGATCTCTCTTCTGATGGTGGAGATAGTGCGATCTCCCTTCTATCCTTCAAGGATTCTTCTAAGTGTCCCTGATAAGATCAGGACCTGCAATCGTCAGATACAATATTGGAGATTGCCGAGATAAGATAAGATAAGATTGTCGAAATCTAATCTTTCTCTTCATACACCATTACATGAAAGTGATAACGATAGCGATCATTACAGTGCCTTCTGCAATGGAAGAGAGGAGATGGAGATTAAATAGTCGTGTGTTTCATGACTTCTGATGCCGGTGTCTGTTGCACAGGGCAGAAATAAAAAGGGCAGTGCAGGGATCAGGCTAATGGTGCCCAAGGGTGCGACACTTGTTGCGAGGGTTCTGTGTTCTCATCTGGATCATGTGATCCTCATCATCATGTGATGTGTCACGGGGTTAGTCACATGACCTGGGTTATGTCAGTGGAAAGCTAAGAAAAATGTCTAAGTTGTCGAGACTTTATTGGATTTGTAACACTATCCAGAAGACAAGCATGATGGTCACAATATCTTTTCAGATTTGACTATCTTTGGGTTCATAAGCCAGGAACCCAGATGGGTAAAGCCGACACCCTCTCCAGAAGAGAAGATCATACCGCTGGAAAAGAAGAAGACAACACCAACCAGCTCATGATAACCCCAGACAAAATCCGCATGACAAAGATAAAGGATGATGGGGACAATCTGAAGGATTCAATCCGCAATCACACGCTCATGCTCAAAGAATCAGAAGTCCAGAAGATAGAATCACAAGGGGCAGAGCTAAATGAAGAAGGATTGTTTCAACTAGAAGGACAAACATTCGTCACACCAGAAGATTGGATGGAAACGTTACGTATCCATCACGATAACCCAGTGACAGGACACCCTGGGAATGAGAAGACAATAGATCTGGTCAAATGCCATTACTACTGGCCAGGATTGACCAAAGATATCAAGGACTATATGGCTAGATGCCATATATGTCAGAAGATGAAAACAGGGAACCAGCCGTCAGCCGGTAAACTCCAACCACTCAAATTGCCACACATGCCATGGGAAGACATATCAGCCAACTTCATCACCGACCTCCCAACTTTGTTGCTATATGACTCTATCCTTGTGGTAGTGGATTGTTTCTCAAAAGAAGTAGAGTTTATTCCCTGTAAGAAGAACATTACGGCACTGGAAACTGCCAAGCTTTACCTCATGAGGGTCTGGACAAATCACGGGATCCCTAGATCCATTGTCTCAGATCAAGGACCCCAATTTGCTGCACAAGTTATGAAGGATCTATATACGCGCCTCAGCATTAAACCACGCCTCTCCACTGCTACACATCCCCAAACAGACGGGCAGACAGAAAGGATCAATCGAGATCTCCAACAATATCTCCACCTTTTCATCTGTGATCACCAAGAAGATTGGGCTGACTGGCTCCCTATAGCCCAATTCAGCTACAATACAAAGAAGCAGGCTTCTACTCAGAAGACCCTCTTTGAAGTCACCAGAACCTATCCACCATGAATGGGGATAGAACCAGAAACATCAAAGGCCCCCACCGCTGATGATCTAGCTCAAAAGATCGAAGAAACTCTTGCGGAAACTACTGCAAACCTAAAGAAAGTGCAGGATCACATGAAGATCTATGTGGATAAACATAGAAGTGAAGCGCCAGAGTACAAAATTGGAGATCAAGTACTCTTGGCCACCAAACACCTTCGATTCACATGGCAGTCAAAGAAGCTTTCTGAGAAGTGGCTCAGACCCTTCTCCATCTTAGAAGTCATTGGCTGCAATGCTGTAAAACTACGTCTTCCACACTTGATGCGCATTCATCCCACTGTCAACCTCTCTTGAGTCAAACCCTACAAGGAATGACTTGAGGGACAATCTTTGAAGGAACCAGGACCAGTTCATGTGACAGAAGATCGTGAAGAAGAATTTGAAGTTGATTTCATAGTTGACACTAGACAACGCTGAAACGGCTGGGAATACCTCGTCCACTGGGCAGGATACAGAGAAGAAGGCCGCACTTGGGAGCCTCGAAGAAACCTGACTCACGCCCAAGATGCCCTGTCCCACTTCCATGAGAAGAATCACCACCTTGATGTGCGCAAATCATTCTATGAAACTCCCACACTCTTTAACCCCTATGAAGTTCACTGCAGTGCAGTATCCTTTGAAGTACCAAAGCTTGATCTGGAATCTCAAGCACAAAAGGGGTATGGTGTAATGGCTCACTATTTCCACGCTTCAGACTTAGAAGCAATGGCGAAGACCAGTATAGATGCTCAACCACACCCATTATGATTTCCCTTTATCCTTAAACCCTATTGATGATCTTATCTTATCTCAGCATTCTCCGGTATCTTATCAGATATCGCACGATTGCGGGATGATCTTATCTGAAGGGACTTAGAAGACTTTTCTCGTTTCTCAGACTTTTCCTTTGCACTTGCTGACATATGAAAGATCCGATCTAAGATACAGATCTCATCTAACCATATCAGTCAGCACTGTCCTCTATGTTCTCACATTTATTTCCGCTTCTTCCATTCTATGCCTCATGTTACACATGCCTTATTAATCTCCACTTTATGATATCTCGGCTATACTTTCTGATAGAACATTCTGATGTACTTATCACTTCTCACACACAGCCCAGATAAGCAGTGCCTTGATTAGGGTAGTTACACAGCCATGTACAGCCACATCTTATGCATATATAAACCCAAGGAACTTGGCTGGTAACCCCAGTCTTGTTCACTTGGAACTTTCACCTAACAGCAGATAAGCAGCCAAGTAGCTCACTCTGTCCATTCCCCTCACTCACTATCTAAGGGAGAGCCCTAACCCGGTGCACCCCAGTCCACCTCCTTTTCTCCCTTGCTCCATGTCGAAGGTCCATACTCTCAGAAGACAGAAGAGTAGGTTTGCTTCAGTTCCCAAGGATGCGACACTTATTGTGAGGAATGTGGTCTCATCTAGATCAGATGATCTTCATTGTCATGTGATGAGTCATGTGACCTGGCTTATATTAGTGAAAAGAGAGAGGAATCATCTAAGTCATTAGGACTTTGTTGGATTTGTAATAGGCTTGATCCAAGATACATTTACCACTGGATGTATTTTTATCTCTGAGGGAAGGAGTAGTTTAACAGCATTCCAGCCAATAATCTGGGTGATCTGGAAGGGGCCCAGCCACTTCTCAGAGCGCTTCCATGATTCCCAGGTCAAGCAAAGGTTGTCTGTAGCAAGCAGTACCTGATTGTGATTTTGTATTCAAGGGCATCAGATCAGTGCTTGTTGGCTTACTTTTTCATTGCCTCTTGGGCCTCTTCTAGGTTGGCAGACATTTCTGTGAGGGTTTGCTTAATTTTCTGAGTGAGTTTGTCTGCTACTGGGGCTTTAGAAGTTCCTGGTTCTATTCCCATCCTTGGGGTATAGGTTCTGGTAACTTCAAAGGGGGTTTAAGTGAAAAAGCCTGCTTTTTCGAGTTATAGGAGAATTGAGCAATAGAGAGCCATTTGCTCCAGTCATTCTGATGGTCACATATGAATAACCAAAGGTACTGTTGTAGGTCCCTGATGATTCGCTCTATCTGTCTGTCTAGTTGTGGATGAGATGCCATAGATGTAACAGCTCGTTACTTTCATGCTTCAGACTTAGAAGCAATGGCAAGAACCAGTATAGATGCACAGCCCAAACCTTTACACCTTTGACACGACAGAAGCTCTCTTATCTTATCTTGGCAATCTCTGGTATCTTATCAGATATCACACGATCACAAGGACTTAGTTGTTCTCTCTCTCTGTAACGGCTCGCTATTTCCACGCTTCAGACTTAGAAGCAATGGCGAAGACCGGCATAGATGCAACACCTTGCCCATTATGATTTCTCCTTTTTCGGTTATCTTTAACCCCTAGCAATGATCTTATCTTATCTCGGCATTTCCCGGTATCTTATCAGATATCGCGCATCTGCGGGAAGGATCTTATCTGAAGGGACTTAGGACTCTTTTCCTTTCTCTCGGACTTAACTCCTTTCTCCTTTCACACTCGCTGACATATAGCAGATCTGATCTAAGATACAGATCTCATCTAACCATATTGGTCAGCACTGCCCAATTATGTTCCCACACTCATTTCCGCACTCTTCCATTCTATGCCTCATGTTATACATGCCTTATTAACTTCCACTTTCTATTTCTGTTATCTCGGCTATGCCTTTCTGATGGACTCTTCTGATGTACCTATCACTTCTCACGCACAGCCCAGATAAGCAGTGCCTCGATTAGGGTAGTTACACAGCCATGTACAGCCTTGTAGTATGCATATATAAACCCAAGGAACTCGGCTGGTAACCCCAGTCTTGTTCACCTTGGAACTTTCGCCTAACAAGTGGATAAGCTGCCAGGTAGCTCACTCGGTCCATTCCCCTCACTCGATATATAAGGGAGAGCCTTCACACGGTGTACCCCAGTCCCCTCCTCTCTCTCCCTTGCTCCACGTCAAGGATCCTCGCACTCGCAAGTCTGAGTTGTTAGGTTCGCTTCACTCTCCCTCTTTCCTTTCCTATGCACTCACTGACATATAGTAGATCTGATCTAAGATATGGATCTCATCTATCCATAACCAGTCAGCACTGCCCATTATGTTCTCACATTCATCTCCACTCTTCTTCTCTTTTATGACTCATGTAACACATGCCTTTTTAATTACCGCTATCTCGGCTATGTCCTTCTGATGAACTTTCTGATTTACTTATCACTTCTCATGCACAGCCTAGATAAGCTCTGCCTCAATTAGGATAGACATAGCCATGTACAATGACTATATAAACCGGAGGAGCTCAACTGGCTAAACCCCAGTCTTGCTTACTTGGATCTCACATCTGACAAGTGTGCTCTACCAGTCAGACTCAGTACTCCCTCATTCCTCTTGCTTAATAAACACCCTATGCCTTTGATAGGCTATCCCTCACCTCTGGAGTAAGAAGAAGGACATTTGTCACACTTAAGCAAGACTACACCTTTGCCTGTTCACAAGACCGCACTTGCAACGCAAGAAGACCGTCATCAAGAAAGAACCTCGCAACCGACCAACTACCAAGGAACCACAGCGTTTACACAGTAACGCACCCCCCCCACTTATCCAGGCATACTAAGTCTTGGTAGTGTCTGGAATATTTTCAGGAAGCTCATCGCCTTCCTTTCCCTCACCCTCGCCTCTCCACCACTTGTTATGAATCCAATAAAGTCTTGATGACTTAGATGTTTTCTTTCGCTTTCGACTGACATAAGCCAGGTCACATGACTAACCCCATGACACATCACATGACAATGAAGATCACATGATCTAGAAGAAACTGAATCCTTTGCGACAAAGTGTCACACCCTTGGGCACCACTAGCCTGTTCCCCTCTTTCTAAAATACGTGGGGCACTGCCCTTTTAATCTCCATCTAGTGCAAATTGGCATCAACATCAAAAGTCACAAACTACATGAGTATTTAATCTCTGTTCCTTCTCTCTCATTATAGAAGGCACTGCCTTATTGGTTCCGAAGAACTTTGATGCATGTTGCATCCTTATATTATACTTATTGCCCAATAGCACATTATGCTCATATGGTATGACCCTTTAGAAATATGTTTATGGTAGTTATGCCCAAACATGTACACACACACCCATGGATATATAAACCAAGCCACTTTGCTGAGGACGATTCCTCAGTTAAAGTTGTTTGGTGGTGCAGACCTCTACAGTCAACACACCCTGAGCTTCATTACTCAGTTCTCCTTTCTCTTTAAAGTCACTAGATGGCTTTTCTGTTTCATCACTCAGAAGAAGAAGAAGCGAAGTACCTCGAGTTTGTTGAAGATGTCAATCACTTCAGCAACCACCTACATGCCCTCCTCACCACCACCATCGAAAGGTACAATTCTGGGAGACCAATTGGGACCTTTTACAAGGAGATAAAGCTGGCATTTGTAGTAGTAGAGACTATTGCCTTAGGAAGGGAGGTACATCACCTAGGCTTGGAAGAAGCCGGGACTGCAAGAATAGAAGAACTGTTGGGAGGAGGCAGTAAGGACCCCCAAGAGAGAAGAAGTAGAGGTACAGCTCCTGCAAACCCCCACCCCACCCCATTCCTCCACTGTCGTCTCAAAAAGAAGGGAGAGATGCTACAATCTGGCCCCTCAGAAGAAACAAGACATCCCCACCGTGACCTCATATCTAAGACCCAGAAGCAACCTCAGGGTAGTGAGGAAGTAAGAAGAAAGAGACAAACCTGTGTATTGGAAATAGAATTCCACCCGCTTGTTAAGAAGGTTCACAAGCTTGCACTGAAGAAAGAAGAAACCCCACCTCAAAGAAGAAAATGGCCACCCTCTTCCAAGAAGACTTTAACAACCTCATGGCTCACATCATCTCTCTAGAAATGAATCTATCCAGAACCGCATCAACAAAGACATGATGATAGATGCGGCTAGACTAATGGAACAACAACTTAGAGATGCCAATGATTGGGCCACTGCGGCAGAACAATGGACAAGAGACCTCCTGGAGATGTTCTCTTAGGCCAGACTAGAAGGAGGAAGTGGTAAAGTAGAAATCTTCACTGACCCTGGTGAATTTAAAGGCAACACCAAGGAGTTCGACGAATGGTGGATGAAGATGAGGATGTTCATCAAAGTTAATGAATGAACCTTTATGAAGGACACATTGGATGCCAGTGGGCAACCAATAATTGTCAATGGAAGGAGATTAACGAACCAGATCTAGAAAGAAGACTGGTGGCCATCCTATCTAGGATGAAGGGAAGAAAAGCAGGAAGCTGGGCTGAGGCGGAACTTGACCAAATGAATCAAGGAACAGGAGTACACTTCTCTTCATGGGAAGACTTCTCAAAAGTAGTTGAAAGCATGTTCCACCCCATGCTCCAAAAAGACACAGCTGTCCAGGATCTCAAAAACCTGGAACAAGAGAATATGGACACTGATGATTTCCTTGCCAGATGGAGGTCCCTCCAGCTACAGGCCAAAGTAGATGACAGCCACAGTGTATGAATCCTGGAGAAGAACATTAACTTCTTCATTAAGAAAGATCTCTTCCATAACAACAGAAGGAAGAACATGATTGAAGAAACAATTGAAGAAATCCAAGACATCAGAAAAAACCAAGAAGCATTTAGGATGGCAGCAAATTTAAAGAAAAGAGGAGCGTAATCCTAGAAGAGAAGAGAAGAAAGAACTGCTGCCACCACCTCCACCCCCACACCTTCAAAGAGCTGTTTTAATTGTGGCCAATCAGGTCATTTCACAAGAGATTACAAGAAGCCGAAGGCAACAGCTGTGGATTAAAGCGAACCTAACACTGAGGACTTCTGGAGTGTGAGGAACCTTGACGTGGAGTAAGGGAGAGATGAAGGGGACTGGGATACACCGTGTGAGGGCTCTCCCTTAGATAGCGAGTGAGGGGAATGGACCGAGTGAGCTACTTGGCTGCTTATCTGCTTGTTAGGTGAAAGTTCCAAGTGAACAAGACTGGGGTTACCAGCCGAGTTCCTTGGGTTTATATATGCATAGTGTGAGGCTGTACATGGCTGTGTAACTACCCTAATTGAAGCACTACTTATCTGGGCTGTGTATAAGAAGTGATAGGTGTTGTGAATCCGGCCTAGACCCTTGTCTCCCATGCTTCACAACTGTCATCCACACCTTCACCTCATGTTTGGCTAGATGCCTCATTGCGAGTTCATGGTTCATTTCTATTTATGCTATCAATGACGTCATAGTCTGGACCTTGACACATTCCCTTATCTTTACCTAACCGCTACTTATTGACATCATAGAACACTCTAGTCCACCTTATGTACGCAGCATGTTGATCCATACTCCCTCCTCATATAGTGATGTCATATGGTCTATGTACATGTGTAGATAGTATTTAATAGAAGCGATCCTGTGGATAAAGGCCCCAGCTTTATTCACTTGATCTTTACCTCAGAAGACGTTGAAGCAGCAGCTCTACCTTTGCCCAGTTCGATATGAACATCAACTGTGATACGACGACATACAGAAGTCCTTCACCCTTGAAGCAAGGCTCATCCCTATTTGCCCTCAACCCACATCTAGGACATCTCCTCCTTCTGCTATGCCCATTCCCTCCCCTTTTAGGATATAGAGGCTGACATTCACGCCGCAACTAGTGAGTGGTTGCTCCGTTTCAATAGGTACATCAGAAGAGTTCATCAGAAGAGCATAGCCGAGATAACAGAAATAGAAAGCGGAGATTAATAAGGTATGTGTGACATGAGACATAGAATGGAAGAAGTAGAAATAAGTGTGAGAACATAATGGGGCAGTGCTGACTGATGTGGTTAGATGAGATCTGTATCTTAGATCAGATCTGCCACATGTCAGTGAGTGTGAAAGAGAAAGGGAAAGAGTCTGAGAAAGAGAAAAAGCTTCTAAGTCCCTTCAGATAAGATTGATCCTGCAATCGTGCGATATCTGATAAGATACTGGAGAATGCCGAGATAAGATAAGATCATCAATAGGGGTAAATGAGAAAGGAAATCATAATGGGTGTGGTGTTGCATCTATACCGGTCTTTGCCATTGCTTCTAAGTCTGAAGCATGGAAATAATGAGCCGTTATATGGATGGGGAGGAGGACAATACAAAAGAGAGTGTTCTAAAATGAGAAGGAATGCTCAAGGAGCCTTGAAGAAAGAAGGCGAAGAAGGGGCAACATTGTGGGAAATAGCTGATGAAAAGCCCAAGATCAATGAGTCCATGATAGACCTAAAAGGAATGTCAATGGACCAGATGCAGGAATATTTCCTAAGAAGAGCCCAGAAGGGAAAAGGATGAGCAAACTGAAGAAGGGGCTTTGGTTTGCAAATAAATTTGAAGTACTAATGGTTCCAGAAATATTTAATCCAGAAGAACACTGTATGACATCAGGGGCAGCTCAAGAAGAGTGTGGTGCAGATGACACTTGTATGCTTGATTCCCCTTTAGAAGAAGGAAAGGAACCTGAAGAAGAAATCCCCAAGATACTCGCCACAAGATCTGCTTGAATCAAGGGAAATGAAATTGTCATGACCCTAGGAATATCAGCAGAAAAGAAGAAAAAATACATCGATGCAAGGGCTCTCCTAGACAATGGAGCCAATGTTACATTCATCAATGAACAATGGGTACAAAGACACCAAATACCCATGAAGAAGCTAACCTGGCCAATCCTGGTGTACAATGTAGACAGAACAAAGAATTCCACTGAGAACATCACACACACTGTGGAAATTGTCATTGATTTCAATGGACATAGAGAGAAGGTTACAGCCGATGTGACAGATCTGAACAAGTTCAATCTGGTCATAGGCTTCACCTGGCTACAATGCCACAATCTCAAAATCAATTAGCAGACGAGAGAAGTAAAAATGACGAGATGCCCTCGGTCATGCTTCCTGAAATGAAAAAGCCATCAAGACCTTTTGTTTTAAGAGTGGAAGTGGACTGAGTCAGAGGTCTTATAAGTGCCTTTGCTAGGGCAAACTTCAAGTAAATCCAACTGAGGTTTTATGCTCAGTGGATCTACCCTTTATATATTCATGGGCTTTAGTGTGTACATGTTTGTGAATACTTCTACATATGGATATTATAAAGTCGTACCATAGGAGCATAATATGCCATTGGGCGATAAGTAAACATAAGGATGCCATATACATCAAGAGTCTTCGGAGCCAATAAAGGCAGTGCCTTCTGAAATGAGAAGAATGGGGATTAAATACTCATGTATGTCATTACTTCTGATGTCAGTGCCAGTTGCACAGGACGGAAATGAAAAGGGCAGTGCCCCATATATAAGGAAGAAGAGGGACGGGCTAGTGGTGCCCAAGGGTGCAACACTTGTCATGAAGAGTTCATTGTCTTCTAGATCATGTGATCTTCATTGTCATGTGATGTGTCATGGGGTTAGTCATGTGACCTGGCTTATATCAGTTGAAAGTAAGAAAATTGTCTAAGTCTTCAAGACTTTTATGGATTCGTAACACTTCTTACTCCAAGAACGAAGTGTATGGCTTACCTAATGTGAAAAAGAAGAACAAGACAATGCATGGGCTGCCTTTGACATAAGAAGTGCCATAAAAGAGAAGGAAAGTATAGGAAAAGATAGGGATATAAAAGATCTGGTCCCTGAAAGGTTTCACAATTGGCTCAAGGTATTCTTGCAACACAAGTCAGAAAGAATGCCACTGCGGAAACCATGGGATCATGAAATCAAGTTAAAGGACAGTTTTGTCTCAAAGAAGAGAAGGACCATCCCTCTATCCATACAAGAACAAGAAGAAGTTTCGGCATTTCTGGAAGACCAACTTCAGAAGGGGTATATCCACCCTTTCAAGTCCCCCCAGACCTCACCAGTCTTCTTCGTCCCAAAGAAGGATGGATGAAAAGAATAGTTCAAGATTATCAATATCTGAACCAACACACCATAAGAAACAACTACCCCCTCTCTCTTATTGCTTCCCTGGTGAATAAGCTAAAAGGAGCCATAAAGTTTACAAAAATAGATCTCTGATGAGGATACAATAATGTCCAAATCAAAGAAGGAGATGAGTGGAAGGCTGCTTTCATATATTTCAAAGGTGCCTATGAATCCCTCATCATGTATTTCGGACTCATGAACTCCCCATCCACATTTCAAGCCATGATGAACAAAATCTTCACAGATATGGACAATGTGGTAGTTGTATTCATAGACAACCTCCTCATCTTCACAAAAGGAGGAACTCAAGAAGACCATGATAAGATCATGGAACAAGTTCTTCGAAGGCTAGAAAAAAACTATCTTTTCACCAAACCAGAAAAGTGTACCTTTAAAGTAGAAGAAGTACAATTCCTTGGAACGATGGTGGGAAAAAAAGCAATCAGAATGGAAAATGAAAAAGTAGAAGCAATATTGGAGTGGCCACGACCTCAAACAGTGTGACAAGTCCACTCTTTCCTAGGACTAGCCAACTTCTACCAAAGATTTATCAAAGACTTTAGACAAATTGCACAACCACTCAATGATCTCACAAAAAAGGACCACCCCTTCACATGGGAAGAAAAGCAAGAAGAAGCATTCAATACACTAAAACAAAAGTTTACGACCACACCCCTCCTCGTCTTTCCAGATCAAGAGAAAGAGTACTGTCTGGAAACTGACGCTTCAGATTTCGCCACTGGAGTGGTGCTGTCTGTCAAAGAAGAAGAAGGTTTCAAACCTGTAGTGTTCCTCTCTCACTCTATGTCCCTGGAAGAAAGGAACTACCCCACCTTCGACAAAGAAATGCTCAGTGTAATACTGAGCATTAGAAGAATGGAGACACCATCTAGAAGGCGCCAAACACATCTTCGAGATCTGGAATGACTATGCAAACTTACAATGGTTCATGCAGAAACAGAACCTCTCACGGAGACAAGCACAATGGTCGCAATATCTTACCAGATTTGACTATGTATGGGTCCATAAGCCAGGAACCCTAATGGCAAAAGCGGATGTGTTGTCAAGAAGAGAAGATCACAGTCTAGGCTGAGAAGAAGACAACCAGGGTCAGATAGTGATAACCCTGGATAAGGTCTATATGGTAAGGATCAAAGATGATAGGGACAGTATGAAGGATAGAATCTGAGACCACACACTTGCCCTTAAAGAAACAGAAGTTCAGAGAATTGAAGAAGACGGAGGGCAGCTAATGGAAGAAGGAATCTTTATGAAGAACAAAAAGATATTTGTCATCACAGAAGATCGGATGGACCTCATCACACTCCATCATGATACCCCAGTTGCAGGACACCCAGGCAATGAGAAGACATTAGAGCTTGTCAAGCATCACTACTACTGGCCAGACATGACAGTTCAAATAAAAGACTATGTGGCTAGATGTCATATGTGTCAAAAAATGAAGACAGAGAACCAGCCACCAGCTGGTAAACTCCAACCACTAGAACTGGCACACATGCCATGGGAAGATGTATCAGCCGACATCATCACCAACCTCCCAGTTTCGTTACTATACCATTCAATCCTCATAGTAGTAGACTGGTTCTCCAAAGAAGTGGAGTTCATCCCCTGTAAGAAGAATATCACGGTGCTAGAAACCACCAAGCTTTACCTCACAAGGGTCTGGACGAATCATGGAATCCCTAGATCCATCATCTCAGATCAAGGACCACAATTTGCTGCATAAGTGATGAAGGATCTCTGTGCTCACCTTGGAATACACCCTTGGCTTTCCACAGTAGCACACCCCCAAACAGACAGTCAGAAAGAAAGGATCAACCGAGACCTCCAACAGTATCTGAAACAAAAACAGAACAAAGAAGAATAAGAGAGCTGAGTAGCAGTCTTGTAAGTCTGTCCTGATGAAAGGAAAACTCTAAGACAACCAAACTGAGGACCATTGTCCCATTTGGTGTCTGGTATATATATTTCATGGGTTGTGTTTGTACATGTGTGTGCATACTTCTATAAACGTATTTTTAAGGAATTGTACCATAAGAGCATAATGTGCCATTGGGCAATAAGTATAACATGAGGATACATTGTGTATCAAAGGTCTTCAGAACCAATAAGGCAGTGCCTTCTGTAATGGAAGAGAAGATTATGGAGATTAAATACTTGTGTGGTTCGTGACTTCTGATGTCAGTGCCAGTTGCACAGGATGGAGATTAAAGGGCAGTGTCCACATATAGAGAAAGAGGAAATGGGCTAATGGTGCCCAAGGGTGCGACACTTTGTCACAAAAGGTTCATTCTCTTCTGGATCATATGATCCTTATTGTCATGTGATAAGTCATGGGGTTAGTCATGTGACCAGGTTTATATCAGTCAAAAGTGAAGAAAAACATCCAAGTCCAGGGGACTTTTTGAGTTCATAACATATAATATGAGTGATCCAGTGGCAAAGCTCTCCAGTATTGTTCACTTGATCTTGACAACTCAGAAGCTGATGCTCAACCTTGTCCTGTTTGATACAAACATCAACACTGATAGCCAGTCTATTGTAATTGATGTAAGCCTTCTCTCTTCACAAAGTTCCCTATCTTTGTTAAAAGAGATATACCTCTCCCTTCCTCACTCCCAATACATTCCCTCCTCTCTAAAAGGATATATTGGCTGATGTTCTATACTACAACTGTGAGAGTATGATTGTTGCTGACATTCCATACTACAACTGTGAGAAGTATGGTTGTTTTGTTTCATATATAGTCATAGAGATGTATGTACATGTTTGTGTATCTATCCTAAACAAGCACAGTCTTATCTAGACTGTGTGTGAGAAGTGATAAGTACATCAAAAGGGTCCATCAGAATAGTATAGCTTTTGTATAGGTAAAGATGGAGATTAAGAAGGCATATTGTTATATAGCCATAGAATGAAAGGAATGGAGATGAGTGTGGGAAACATACTGGGCAGTGTTGACCAATGCAGTTTAATGAGATCCAGATCAGGAGATCTGATCTGTCAATATGTCAACTAGTGTATGAGAAAGAGAGGGAGAAAGAGAATAAGGTTAAGTCTTTTAGATAAGATCATGTGTTGCAATCATGTTGTATCTGATAAGATAGCAGGGATTGCCAAGATAAGATAAGATCTTTCAGAGTGCTTATCAAAAGTGTAATGGTTTAGATTGTGCTTTGATACCTGTTCTTGCCATTGCTTCTAAGTCTGAAACATGAAAGTAATGAGCTGTTACAGGTATAGGTGTAATGATTGCTATTGTTATCACTTCAGTACAATGGCATGCTCCTCTGTGTTACAAATCCTTAAGTTCATGATTGAACTTAGATGTTTCACCTTCATTCTATAATAACCAAATCACGTGACCAACAATATGACTCATCACATGACGATGAAGATCACATGATCTAGATGACACCAAAATCCTTCATGACAAGTGTTGCACCCTTGGGCACCATTAGCCCATTCATTCCTTCCTTATATGTGGAGCACTGCCCTTTCATCTCCATCCTATGCAACTGGCACTGACATCAGAAGTAATGAACCACACAAGTATTTAATCCCCATTCACTTCTCTTCCATTACAGAAGGCACTGCCTTTATTGATTCTGAAGTCCCTTGATGCACACACTGTAATGGCTCATTACTTTCACGCTTCAGACTTAGAAGCGATGGCGAAGACCGGTATAGATTCAACACCTTGCCCATTATGATTTTCCTTTTCATTTATCTTTAACCTCTATTTGATGATCTTATCTTATCTCGGCATTCTCCGGTATCTTATCAGATATTGCATGATTACGGGAAGGATCTTATCTGAAGGGACTTAGAAGCTTTCTTGCTCTCCTCGTTTCTCTTCGCACTCGTTGACATATGACAGATCCGATCTAAGATACAAATCTCATCTAACCATATTGGTCAACACTGCCCCATTATGCTCACACATTTATTTCTGTCTCTTCCATTCTATGCCTCATGACCTACATGCCTTATTAATCTCCGCTCTCTATTTCTGTTATCTCGGCTATGCTTTTCTGATGGACTCTTCTGATGTACCTATCACTTCTCACGCACAGCCCAGATAAGCAGTGCCTTGATTAGGGTAGTTACACAGCCATGTACAGCCTCCCACTATGCATATATAAACCAGGGAGCTTGGCTGGTAACCCCAGTCTTGTTCACCTTGGAACTTTCGCCTAACAAGCAGATAAGCAGCCAGGTAGCTCACTCGGTCCATTCCCCTCTTCGCTATATAAGGGAGAGCCTTCACACGGTGTACCCCAGTCCCCCTCTCACTCTCCCTTGCTCCACGTTAAGGATCCTCGCACTCGCAAGTCCGAGTTGTTAGGTTCGCTTCACTTGAACAAGACTTACAACAACCTGTACACAAGTCCATACTCGTTGCAGAAGAAACCAAGGCATTAGAGAACAGTAACGCACCCTCTACTCTAAGAAGAAGAATAGGCAGAAGGCCATGGGGTTCCTCAGTGATGTCACATTCCTTATCCTCTCCATCTCATTCTTGATGACGATGAGAACATGGAGCAACTATTTAACATCACCTTTGAAGAGAAGCCAAGAAACCAAATGGTCGATAACTCTAGCAGGGCTAGAATACTCACTGACGACCTCATGGTACTTCCTGCCTGAAGAACCAGAAGTTATAACCCCTCTTGACGAGGAGGAATCACCTGAAGAACAAGATGAAGCCATCAACCCCTTTGAAGAAGATCTAGCTGATGAAGAAGATCTGGAGGAGTGGCACAGAGAAGTGGATAGGCACTGGCATGCCACTATGAATTGGGCAAACCAACACAGGATGAAGAAGAAGTCCAAACCCTAGAAGATAATTGGGGACCCATTCCACTCCCAGGACAACCAGAGTTTCTAACTCTGGATGCAGAAGACCCAGACATCCCAGCAGAAGCCCCACCGCTCTATCAGGTACAGGTACCAGAGCACATGTGGGATATGGATGGTTTTATGTGAAGAAGAAGTAGAGGTACCACTTCCCCAATCCCCAGAAGAAGCGTAGAGACTGCCCGACCAAAGATGGTTATCTAAGGCCGCGCTCTAGCTTAAAAGAAGTTAGGAAGTAGGAAGTTGATCTGTTCCCAAAGTTCCCGATACTAAAAGAGAAGGACACTCTTCATATCTGCCTTAAAAGAAAAGAAAATGCTTTAGGCCAGGAACCTCCCCCAGAAGAAAAATGGCAACACTTTCCCAAGCCGATTTCGACTCCTTGATGGGCCGGATTGCCTCCATCGAAAACAAAGTCGTAAATCTCCGACTGCAAAGGCAGACGATAGAAGAAGCTGCTCAACGAGCAGACAAGAAGTTACAAGAAACAGAAGACAGGGCCATCTTGCTGAAGACATGATAAGGAACCTCTTCCACTTCTTCAATATGGGGGCAGGAGCAGAAGGATCTGGAATGCCCGCTTCCAAGATCCAGATCTTCACAGATCCAGGAGATTTTTACGGAGATCAAAAGAAGTTTGAAGAATGGTGGTCAAAGATGAAAACCTTCATTAAAGCGAACCCCCGATACTTCTCCCAGCCTGTAAAAGATATGACGGGAGGAACAATGAAAGACCATCAAGGCAAGATCGTCATGATGGAAAACCTAGAAATGTGCATGTTCGCAGTGCTGTCTAGGATGAAGGGGGGAAAAGCCAGAAGCTGGGCAGAAGCAGAGCTAGCCCAGATACATGATAACAACCAAGAGATTCAACATATCTATCCATCTATCTATCAATCTATCAACCAACCCTATGTATCCACTTGTTTATCCACCCATCTAGTCATCCATCCATCCACCCACCTATCCATCCATCCA
>JBBPTS010000187.1:5385-17531 GCA_038094235.1 Fistulinella staudtii | reverse complement strand
GATGCGCGCCTCTAGAAAGTAATGGCCGCCGAGTCTAATTCAAAGCGCTCCTAGCTCACCCATTGGTAACATCACCCAAGCTCAAAGTGGTCAACCCCGCGACAGTGTTTAAACCTCATTCGAAGGGAGGGGAGAGTCGAATGACCGCGTGAGCATGGAGGCATCCCTTGTTGACCAGGTACAATCCACGTTTCCGGCCAGTTCGCCGTGCATGTCATTGGATCTAACGACGGCACACGTTTTGGGGGTTCTTCAGATATTCCGATGGTCACCTTGTCGTATTCGCCGATCACGCTCATCTCCGGCTTACATGATCACGCGTGTCTTGCGGATGGACCTTGCCCTACTATCCAACGTCATTGGCTGGCCACGCCAACCAGAATTTGCTCAGGCTGGATCGGTGTTGGCATCGGCAGGTTGATGTGTCCAGCCCGCCCATCGGTACGCATTGATACTGTTGTCGCTCCCGGTGTGTCTGTGGCAGGTGCGGGAATGTGGCGAGCAAGCGAGAGAACGTGTGTCGGCGCAAGTTGGAGCGTTGACATGTGCAGGCAACTCACCGCCTGACTACGCGATGCATGCGCGTGGAAAAGACGATGATAGGGAGAACGGCCCTCGTGATCATCCCCGTCTGGTGAAAAAGGACTCCGATTCCGACAAGTGACGTTGAGCATGACCAACCGTTGTCACGACGATACCGATGATGTTCCCCGAGGTGGAGCGGGGCGAGAATAGGTGGTCGGCGCAACATCACAACAGCGCTCTGTGGCGCACATGAAAACCCGAGTCAAGTTTCTCGCTGTCGGACTTCGATGGGTTATTTTTTGGCCACGTCCTCTTCGGTGAGATTCAGAGAGCGGATGCAATTCGATCGTCCATGTGGTCGTTCCATCTTTATCGTCAAAGATCCCGGTCACGGCACGCACCAGTCTTTATGTAGTCCCTCTTGGTCACGGTCGTCTCCAGGTCGCCACCTGTTCGGTGGTCTCATTCTGGCAGTTTGAATGCCTGCTGGTGAAATGGTAGAAGGGGGTTATCTGCAGTGCTCTTACAATGGCACGATGTCATGCCTCCCTCCCGCGACTCGGAGATGATAAGATGACACTTGGTTTTAATGAACCGTGTGGAAAATGAATTGAACTATTAGATGCGTGACTTCAATGCAAAAGGCCGCAGTCACTCGTCAAAAAGGCTGATTACGTGCGGTGTAATCGCCTTCTGATGCCAGAGTCGCTTCCATGCAATGTAGGGAACATGGACAAGATGCCCTACTGCGTAAATGTATTGCAATGTGCATTCGAGATAAAATATGCACGATTCAAGTGCTACACAGGGTAAGCGCGTTCGACTTCCTCAATTGATGGCCTGTCCAATGGCCGATCAGAGAGGGCACTTCGCGAAGCATCACTGTGTTCGAGCCCGCGGACGCATTGCGGTCGTCCCCACTCCACGCCGTGGAGATGAGGGGTGATACCGTTTTTCGCGGTAGAATAGTGATGGACGTTGGTGCCAGTTGCGCTGCCACGAGGCCACGTCGTAAAATGAATTAATATGAATGTAGGTTCGTTTTCGTCCCGCTCTCGAGAAAGAGCTGGAAACTGTGAACTGAGATATCGAATGCGATCACGAAGCACGGGGACTCGGGGAGACAGCTTGAAGGGTAATAACGATGTGACACTTATGACCATGCCAAGGCCAGAGATCCGAGAGGGTGTATGATGGCCTTGGGGGCCGAGCAGATGGTGAGGCCTCGGTTGTCAAATTCTGGGTTACTTTGGACAAGTGTTGCCATTAAGGTTCAATTCCTAAAAGTTAGCTACCGACGTGGAGTTGGAGTGCGAAAGGGAGTGTTATTTATGTGCAGTCCTACCCTTTGGCTAGCGTATGTTTGCGCAGCAGCGGGATGGGCTTGTCCAAATGAGGAAGGTGGAGTCGGTATATTGGTATGACGTCAGGGGTGCTCACCCAGCGTGCAGACCGACTTTTCGGCGACACGCTCTCGCTGCTGGAACGCGCCCGGTGTTAATAATTTATTTTTTGTTCGGTTACGAAAGTGCTGGGCATGAAAACTGCTTCGTTGACCCACGCCAACAGGTTTAAAACGATGACCTTTTAAGATTTATTCCTGCCCGCCGGACGACGCACTGGGAAACGGTCAACAGTTTGTGCTGTTTTCTTCTTGCCATTACTACCCATCACCATCAGACTCATTCGTTCTTTCTTTGTATCTCCAAGTCTAGACCTTCCATTGTGCTCACCCCACATCGCCGGCCAGTGGCGCCCGCTGCATCCAGACCACAGCTCCACTACATTGTTCTGTACTCGATTTATCCGCCACCATCCCGTCTGAGGGATCAAAAAATTGTCTAGGTCCCACTTTTGAGGAGAGTTGAAAAGGTACGTCCATGCTCTGGCTTTATGCTTAGCCGCTCCCCGCTTGCTGCCACACATATTTGATGTATAACCCAGCTATTCATCGCCTCTCTGCACTAGCATCATGTCGTCTTCCCCGAGTGCTGGCCAACACCTCGATAGGTCCCGTCCCGCCAGAGATTCTACTGTTGACGGCGGTACACGGACACCACGTCGTGTTCAGTGGGCCGGGGGTATCGATGATCGCCACGAGACATCTTCCCTACAGAGCGTGCACGAGCTTGATGAGTGGGGACTTGACGTATGTTTTTTCTGGTTTGAAGTCACCTCATCCTGTCCAGGTCTGACATCAATCATAGCCTAGCGCATTCAAATCACTTCGGGATGCCCTAGAGAAGCACCAGTCTGAAGAGCATCTTCGGAATGAGCGGGATGGACTTCCTTCTGTACCACCTCCGGCCGTCGTCCCATTCCGCGTCACTACCTCTACTGCGGTCGCACATCCTAATCCATTCATGTCTACCTCTGTTGCATTGAGCGACACTCCATACCATACGGGTGCATCTACAGAACGCACGTCAGAAACAAGAGGCACAGCATCCACGCACAGTTCACCCATCACTGAGGAGCTAAGCCCACGGTTTTCGTCTTCTACCCTCGTTGCGCATCGTACCCATGACGTTCCCGGAGAAGCATGGATAGACCCCTCGGAACGAGAAGGATTACCCCTCCACACACCTATACCCAATTTTGGAAGTCGGAACCCTCTGCGCAGGAGATCGACTTGGAAGCCAGAACGTAGAGATGATTACCCCCGTCTCAGGGAGGACCACATTGAACGGTTGGCGGAACATCACGCTGCGGGCGTGGTTAGAGCGCATACAAGGCGAGGTTGGGGCTGGCTCCGCTCGCCAAAGGGAAAAAGCGCGTCCAAGTCAAAGGAAAAGCGTGAAGGAAAAGAGAACGAGGCCAGAGATGCGGATGATAAAGGAAAGGCGACGCGGCGCTCCCAGCAGCGTGCCCGTCATACCAACTCCAATATGGAAAATGATACCGACTTCACCAATACAGACCTTCATCGCCCGGGACGCACACGCAAAGGGCTCCCCGGTAGTTGGTTGGGGGTTGCGATGCATACCCATCAAGGTAGACAACGCCCCGAGAGTCACCACTCTCAGAGTCCGCGGCTCGGTAACGGTGTCCTCAGTGCATTACTGACACTCTACAATCAGGACCATGATGATGATCGGAGTATCAGCGGGGAGAGTACCACCAGTTCTGATGCAGAACATGACGACCTTTTACAACCGCACCGTCCCTGGTTACCGGACCAGGGCGATAACCACGATCACCCTAACTCCAGAGGACAGAGAGGGGGCAAAGATAGACGCGCTAGCAAATTTAATCTTGGATCTCCATCCATTTTTAGTCATTTCCGGCACCCTTCCACCCCCACCACCCATACGACAGCAGCGCTGATTGCTGGTGCAGGTACACTTTCCGGAGCTGCTGCACCACAGCAGGCGACACTCGCGCCAAATTTAGAGAGGCCAGGATACAGCCTCGTGCGATACTCTGTGGATGAAGTGCCCAAAGTAGCTTCAACGACACCGAAAATCGGCGCGCTACGTGGTCTCCGTCGTGTACACAGCACCGATTCCGGTATCCATGGTACGGTGGCGCCTGTGTGCGGGGAAAGACAAAACGATGCGGAATCGCCTCCTACCCCTGCCGCAACTATCGTGGCGTCTCCAACGGGGGGCTCGGAAGGTGCTACTCTCAAACAAGAGAGGCACAGACACTCGGCGTCTGTCCCTGGAGAACGCAGGGGATGGACAGGCAGGTTAAGAGATTTGCCCATGCATTTTTCCCCAAGTCACTTTAGGCCGTTGACTCCTCATCCTTTTACGCCAAAGGGGAAAGGATTAGATACCCCACATGAGAGCGACACGGAGACACCCAGGACGACAAGTGCAGAGGGCACCCCCGTGGACGATTTCGGTGATGGGGAGGGTTATTTTGATCCTAAACGCGCCGAGAGAGACGCTTTGCTGATTGCAGAGCGAGAGAGGAAGGGGAAAGCGAAGAGGCGGAAAAAGGAGAGGGAGCGCAAGCGAAGAAAGGCTGAAGTTTATGTATGTCTTCTTTCTTTACTCGTATCCCTGTTAACTGACCTTGCGCCAGATCACGAGGCATGTCGCCGAGATTCTTCAGAGGCAAGAGTTCATCCTGAAGCTTGCCCGTGCAATGATGATGTTTGGCGCCCCCTCGCACCGTCTAGCGTCACAGATCCAAAGTACTGGCCGCGTGCTTGATCTTGAGCTTAGTTGCATGTATCTGCCAGACGTCATGCTCATCTCGTTTGAAGACAGAGCAACAGGAACTAGCAATGTCAAGTTCATTCGACAAGGTAGTGCGTTGGACCTAGAAAAGCTTGGCGATGCCCATGCGTTGTACTGGAACGTGAGTCAGGTAGACGTACCCAATTCATGTAGCTAACCCTGGCATCTAGGTCATTCACGATAACATGTCGGTCTCAGGGGCATCCGCGCTATTGGATGTTCTGATGCGCAAAAAGCCTTTGTATAACTATTTCCATCTGACACTTATCGGCGCAATGTGCTCAGCTTCCATTTGTTCCGTCTCATTCTCTGGTTCCTTTATTGATTGTCTCGTGTCTGCGCCTCTCGGTGGACTTCTGGTTACGATTCAACTGGTCGGCGGACGTAACGAGCTTTACGCGAACGTGTTTGAAATTACTATTGCGACGCTCCTCAGCTTCGTGAGTGCCGCGCTGGCGTCGTCCAAACGCTTCTGTTATTCTGCCGTTGCAAGCAGCTCGGTTGTGCTCATTTTGCCGGTAAGCAACCATGATCGGGTTTCGCCACTGTGACACGACTGATGAGGGATGGACAAAAGGGCTTTATCGTCCTTAGCGGCTCTCTTGAGTTGTCGTCTCGTTCACTCGTTGCCGGCGCTGTTCGACTATGTTTTGCTGTCATGTATTCGCTTTTCCTAGGCTTTGGCCTTGCGATCGGCGCCGAGCTGTACCAGAAGCTTTCTGGAAAGAGGGTCGTTGGCCCTACTGACTACATGTGCTTGGACTCCCATGATCCCTCGGGACCGTGGTGGCAACAGACACCAAGTCTCTGGTGGGCATTTTTGACTGTACCCATGTATTCGCTCTTTTTGAGCATGCGGCTGATGGCACCTTGGTGGAGGAGGGAAATGGTGAGTGCATGTGGTGATCATGGCTCTCGAATGGACGTTAATCGATGTGCCTAGATCATTTCGATCGCGATTGCGTCGATCGGATGGGTCACGAACCACTTTGTAGGCACCAAATTTCCGACTCAGAGCGATATTAGCGCCGCAGTTGGGTAGGTGTACTCGCATTGCACAGGATGAATACTCACGAGGCCGCATGGCGCAGGGCCTTTGCGGTGGGGTTCGTATCCAACATTTATGGACGCTTTTTCGACGGGAACGCGTTTATCGTCATGGTAAGCCCTTGTTCTCGCTTTCCGGGGATCGACACCGAGGGTATGAAATGTCACGTTAGATTACGGGCATCCTTTTCCAAGTCCCCTCTGGCTTGGGCAACGGGGGGCTTTTGAATTTTGTGTCCGACCAGACGTCTGGTTCGTCGTCGACCTACGTGAGCGGGTTCCAGACGGCTCTGCAGTTAATTTCGGTTGCGGTCGGACTGACGGTCGGACTGGGAATTTCGCTCGTTGTCGTGCATCCCGTGCAGAGTCGGCGCCGGGCCGGAGGGCTATTCAGTTTGTGATCGTCTGGTCTTGGCCTCGCCAAGCACCTTCTTTTCGTTTTTTCTCTTCTCTCACCTGTCTGTCGCCGATCTCGATTAGGCTTCAGCCTCGTCATTCGTTCTAGCCGACTGGAAATGGGGTCGACGAGCGCAGGCGCCTAGACTCGATATCGTTGGGGTGTATCGTACATGAACTTGCTCCCCCAATCGTCCTTGGATCTTCACAGCCTCTGGACGATTGGACCAGTCCATAGTCGGATCCTCTAGACTGGCTCTATATAGTAAATTTAATCTTGTTTTGTTTCAAAGACTATTCTCGATTCTACTGCCTCTTGCACTTTTTGAGACGTGACGCGTTCCAGTTCTCATGAGGGTGCGAATCGATCCAGTTCAAACACCGCTGCATGCACACCGAGCATTTTCTCCATGCACCGTAGCCAGAGCGCAACTCCAAGAGACTAGAAGAGGACTCTGCTTAGGGGCCCGGGCGGAGCTCAAGCTTCAAGAACGGTTGGGGGAGATAAGGAGTTTTTTGTGCTCGGTGCTACTTTATCTGGGTTGGCACTGTCCCACCATCAGCCGTCATGACCGCGTGTGGCATTCCCTTTCACCCACCTCTTATGAATGGTGGTCATTTGGTGTGTTCTCAACTGGGAAGTATACATTTACTTGCGTGCAAGCCACGAGGGAACGACCAGGGCGTCCGATAGACGCGGTTCTCCCAGGCGGACGCATCTTCCGAATAACGTGTATGAATGATGCCTGTACGTAAATGCCGTACCGACAGCATCTGCCAAGATGTACTGGATATGAATATGAACATGGTCCACGAGATGAACGCGTTTAAATTTAGACAAGTTGAACGCGATGTCTATTTACGATTCGAATATCGACCTGCGTTGGATGTCTTGTTTAGACGGCTTGGTTTGACGCGTGTCCGTTGAGGAGGTGAAGTGGTCGTGAAACGTCAAGTGCCGAGGCCCCGGTCCACGCAGGTTCGGAACATGTTATTACGCCGTGAGCACTGGGCTGGTGATGGAAACATGTCAACACCAATGAGGTGGTGCTCTTACATGTGAATTCTCAGGGTAGTGGTGTTTGCAAGTTGGGTGGCAGCAAACGGTAAAAGACACGAGCAATCATGTTAGTACATACCTCATCTCGACTCTAGACTTCTTCCATCAATTGGGGTTGCATGAACCTGATTCGTCCAAGTCGACGCTGCGCCATCCTTCCCAACGAGACCGGAAGGTTCATGGCCCGTATTATCTCGTACAAAGGGAACTCGGGTCCCGAACATCACTTGAATGGACCAAAGTCCGCTAATCGGCAGCAGCCTGAACATTTTTTTGTCATCCGTCCCGTTTCACATATTATGCATGATTCCGTTTTGTCTTTTGAACATTCTGGTTAATGCTTTAGAGTAGTTGCTTCTAAATTAGGGACAGCATCCGAACGAAGGTGCTCATGAAATGACGTCAGCATCACATCGTTCTCAAACGCGCTACGTACTCGTCTTCATTTTCACTCCGAGCTAGTACTGTGCTGGGTTAGTCCATTCAATTTTTCGTATGCTCCTCTCATCCGCGACGAGTCCTCAAAAAACATACAGAAGTGCAACAACATTGGCCACCATTCAGCGATATGGAAATGCATCGGCGTCATAGTTGAACATGTACCTCTCTCAGTTTCCTTTCTACCCCACCCGAAAGATCCACTACAGCCCGAGTCGACACCGTTGGTCTCCCAGTTTTATTGGTGGTTCCCGCCTGCAATTTTCTTCCGCCCTATTTCCGAGGACTTGCTTCTCCTCTGGTGCAAATCGCCGTGTGGAGCGATATGCAGTCACACTAGCACTGCCAATTCACTCGCTCTCGTATATCTCCGGGCCCGATTCTCTTCCGGGAATCACGTAGGTATGTATGATCATGTCTCCTGGCTTGGCCCTGTCGAGACCTTTTCAAGTCGAACAGAGCTGGATGATGTTCGTCCTGTCTTCCCACCCCCGTCGCTCGTTCCTCCCCTTGCTTGGTGCATACCCACAGTTGTCAATCACTTGTGGCGCCCGCGATCACCATGTCATCGTTACCGGGCAAACAGGAGCATTCAGACAAGTCTCCTGCAGGTGGTGCCACGGTGTGTGGTAGCACAAGAACACCGCGCCGTGTTCAATGGGAGGACACACGGGTTGACCATTGTAAAGCAAGCTCACCGCCTCGGAGCATTCATGAGCTCGACGAGTTGGGACTGGACGTACGTGTGATCTTTCTCGTTGATGCCATTCGGCAGCTGAGCATCACGCTGTAGCCCAGCGCATTCGAGGAGCTGAAGAATGCACTGGAAAAGCATCGGTGCGAGGTTCAGGGAACGGCGGCCTCTTCCGTGCAGTCCTCACCCACTACCGACGAGTTTGGTCATCTCTCGTCTTCTACCCTTGTTGTACAGCGCCCTCAAGAAGCATGGATGGATCCGCTGGAACGAGAAGGATTACCCCGCTCTCCACCGGCCAAGGATAGTCATGCAAGTAGCAAGGGGAAGCGGAACGAGCGACTGGTAGACCAGCATGCTGAAGAATCTGTCAGAACACATACGAGGCATGGTTGGGGTGGGTTCCATCGCTCGTCCAATAAACAGCGCGTCAAAGGTATGGGGGAAATCATTTGATGTAGAGCGCGCTCATGTTCATCACTGTCCACTCAGATCTAGAGAACGAAGCCGGCTTGACCGATGTGGAATCCCAGCGTTCTAGTCAGGTGCTGAAGGGCCTTACTGGTAGTTGGCTGGGGACTTCCATTCTCCCGCATCCAGAGGATCGACGTTCTAGTCAAACGTATGGTCCCAAACTGGGCAGCGGTCTACTCAGTGCATTGCTGGCTCTCTACAGCCACGAACATGACCGTGATGATGTGAGGAGCATCATGAGTGGGGAAAGCATTAATTCAAATGTAGGGAATGAAGACGGAGTCGACATTCTGCCAAAGCCACCCCGATTGCGGATACCTGATCAGGGCGACATGCACGAGCGTTTTGCCTCTCCAGGATCAAAGGATTCCAAAGAAAAGCCTCTGGGAAAGCTCAGTCTCGGTCGCTCTTTGAAATTGGGTTCTGCATCTGCATCGTCCATCATCCCACATATCCGTTCCCCATGTCTTCCAGCGAGTTCCACAGCGGCAGCTCTCATTGTCGGGGCGAGCACCCTTTCCGGAATAGCGACACCCCGCCACGCGACACTCGCACCAAACTTGGAAAAGCCAGGATACCATCTCATGCGATACACTGTGGAGGAGGAGGCCCCGCGTGCTGTTTCACGAACCCCGAGCATGATATTTCGTGGCCTTCGACGTGCGCACAGCACTGATTCCGAGCTGACCGTTACTGGTCCTCGCGTCAGCGAAGAAAGAGACGTGGACATCACATCGCGAGACAGTCCGACTCCCTCGGTTATGATGTCCCGGACTCCCAGTATGGAGGTGGTTGCACCCCGGCCTAAAAGGGGTCAAACATTCCCACTGCCTCCTGGAGAACGCAAGGGGTGGGCTGGCAGGATGAGGGACGGGTTGCCCATGCAAATGTCGCCGACGCGCCGCAAGCCGTTGCCCTTGACTATCACTGTAAAGGGACTGGACACCCCATATGGCAGTGGTGCGGTGACGCCCCTGAGTCCAAGTTCATGGCGCACTCCGGTGGACGAGTACGGGGAGAAGAAGTGTCACTTTGATCTCAAGCGAATTGAGAGAGAGACCAAGCGGATTGAAGAACGTGAGCGGCGAGAGTGGCTCAAACACAGAGAGAAGGAGATGCGACAAAAGCGACGCAAGGCTGAAATTTATGTGCGCTTCCCGCTTTCATGTGCATGCTTCTGAGCTGACCATGCGATAGATTACGAAGCACGTTGCTGAGATTCTCCAGAGACAGGAGTTTATCTTGAAGCTAGCTCGTTCGATGATCATGTTCGGCGGCCCTTCCCATCGTCTAGCGTCGCAAATCCAGAGCACCGGGCGTGTTTTGGATCTTGAACTGAGCTGCATGTATTTGCCAGACGTTATGCTTATCTCGTTTGAGGATAGCGCGACGGGTACGAGTAACGTCAAGTTTATTCGGCAAGGCAGCGCGTTGGATCTCGAGAAGCTCGGAGAAGCACATTCACTGTATTGGAATGTGAGTCCGATAGACGTATCGAATAGCTTACATGTGGGATTGACTTTGACTTGTAGGTCATTCACGACAACATGTCCGTGTCTGTGGCATCGGCTTCGCTCGATGTTTTAATGCGCAGGAAGCCTGTGTATAACACTGTACAGCTGACGCTGATCGGAGCCATGTGTTCCGCTTCCATTTGCTCTGTTTCATTTTCGGGATCCTTCATCGATTGTCTTGTATCAGCGCCTCTGGGTGGACTTTTAGTCGCGATTCAGCTGACTGGTGTCCGCAACGAACTCTACGCGCACGTGTTTGAAATTACTATTGCGACTCTCCTCAGCTTCTTGAGCGCCGCGTTGGCGTCAACCAAACATTTCTGCTACTCAGCCGTCGCAAGTAGTTCGGTGGTGTTGATCCTGCCGGTAAGTAACCTGGATTGGACCCCTTCGTTGCGGTGCAGCTGACATGTACAAGGGCTATATTGTCCTGACTGGATCCCTCGAACTTTCATCGCGCTCGTTGGTTGCCGGTGCCGTTAGAATATGCTTTGCCGTCATGTACTCGCTCTTTCTCGGCTTCGGGCTCGCGATCGGTGCCGAGCTGTATCAAGATATCGTCGGGCGGCAAATCGTCGGCCCGACAGACTATGCATGCGTTGTCTCGCATGACCCTTTGGGACCCTGGTGGCAACGAACGCCAAGCCTGTGGTGGGCGTTTTTGACCGTGCCGTTGTATTCACTTTCCTTGAGCTTGCGACTCATGGCACCATGGTGGAAAAAAGAGTTGGTCAGTATATGAATACAAACGCATTCTTTCTTTCGTGACCATGTTGATGTATGTGTTCTAGGTCTTGGCAATCGCCATTGCATCTCTGGGTTGGGTGACGAATCATTTTGTGGGTACGCGGTTCCCGAACGAGAGCGACATTAGCGCCGCGTGTGGGTGAGCCCCATCTATCCATGGTAGAGGTCCGCTGTGTGCTCATGCATCCTGGATCCCAGCGCGTTTGTCGTTGGGTTCGTATCGAACATGTATGGCCGTTTTTTCAACGGAAATGCGTTTATTGTCATGGTACGCCCTGTTATGGATCAGTGCCGAGACCGGTGGTTGATGTTTATGTCTTGTTTCGCCAGATCACGGGCATTCTTTTCCAAGTACCCTCTGGTCTCGGAAAAGGGGGTCTTCTCAAGTTTGCATCGGATCACACGTTGGGATCGCAATCGACGTTTTTAAACGGGTTCGATACCGCAACACAACTGATCGCGGTCGCACTCGGGTTGACCGTCGGACTGGGGATTTCGCTGGTCGTCGTGCATCCTGTGCAGAGTAGGCGGCGCGCGGGTGGCCTGTTCAGTTTGTGATTACGGACGTGGTTTATCGAGGTGACTTTTTCCAGGACACCCTTTATCGTGGGTCTGGGCTCCCCTGGATGAACCTTGGGGTTACGGCAGGGTATTTGTATATTTTTGGACTGGGTTTTACGGCGACGCGCGTTCTTTTTCCCCCATGTCTTCTCTTAGTTATCTGTTTGTCCGTTACACGCGCGTGTTATCGGACCGTACGCTCCTTTCTTTTTCGTAGACTAGCTCCCCTTTGTTATTTGCCTTTGGGGGATAGATAGATTGTTATTGTACCCACTGCACTCGTTTGTACGCACTAGTTGTGTGGTTGTCTTTGTCACCTTTTTGTTTATGGCTTCTCCTACTCAGCTTGTTGGCTGACCTCGTATTTGATCCCATGTTGGCAACATGATCGCTCATTCAAGACCCATTCGCAAGTGTGATTGTTTGAACAATTACATTTGTGAATGGGCCTTTTACTATGACTCGCATCAATTTAAAAAAAATGCCTCATAAGATCCAGG
>JBBPTS010000186.1:0-26162 GCA_038094235.1 Fistulinella staudtii | reverse complement strand
ACATGATAGTTTAGGTTTGCAACCGACAGCGGGTGCAAAATGTAGCCTATCGGTAACGCCTGCGAGACCGAAATGGCAAACCAGAACACCACCCGGGCTAGAGGATTGTCCGACTCGGCGAAGTGAAACGTACAGGGAGTCTCACAACAGAGCCCGACTCGAATACGAAATCCTCTCATTTTTTGTGTAGTAGCTATTGAATCTTCCGTATTTTGTACACGGTGCAGTTGTTGAGCTTTACTGGACCATGCAAAGTTGAAAATCATGGGTGAGAATCCCTAACAGCTTCGCAAAGGACCCCAACGCCAGCACAAACCCTTCAGAAATGTCCACCTCGACCGCTGTCCTCAAAATAGCACACCCCTAGACCTTCCCCACCAACGTTCCCTGCGCACGGATCCTCATTCTTCTCGATAGCACCGGTATTATCAGACCCTTTTCGAGGACCGGGCTCGAACTCCAGTTTGCCCTGAAAGTTAGATGTTCCCCTCCACCCACCGGTACTGGTAGGGCTGGTCAGCAGATCCCAACAAACCTAGAACGGGGTCTAGACTTGGACTATGACCGCGAACCGCATGGCTTTCCCACAAATCGCTCCGGAGAGGGTGTTCCCAAAAATGAGATCGCCAAGGCGGACAACATACGTCGTTTGACGGAGGTGGCACCGGTGCTAGCGCTATCGTTGGGCGGAGTGCCAAGGCTGCAGCTGGCCCGGTGATGGAGCTCCGAATCGAGGTAGGGAGTATCGTGGGCACAGGCGTATCGCAGGCCGTCACCGAGGCACCGAAAAATGAATCATGGAACTCTCCAAGGGGTATAGTAGCTGTGGTCGTCATTCTGTCATGTTTCTTCTGGGAGCGTAGAATCGATGTCCGCGTGACGGTGGTGTGGACAGTATAGATAAAATGACTCGAATCTCGAGAAAGGCCTGTAGTGCCAAAGCTGCGTCAACCGGATCGGAATTCGGGTAGGCAGTCCATAGGTGACGTTCATGTTCGGACATGTATACCGACGCCTGCCAACACTCCTTTTTCAGCGCTCTCATCCCAGGCGATCCTTGACACGGACGAACATGTCTTTGTCGTACACAGCAGAGAAAAAAGTTGCCATAGCCGCCGTGAGGCGTGCATGCACACTGACCTCTTCTGTCTTTACCAAGCTCGTACAGAACGAGACACTCACCAAGGGCGACAAATCACCCGTTACAGGTAAGCCAAGGAACGATATATATGTGATCATAGTGTCTGATGTTCAACCAGTGGGTGACTACGCCGCCCAAGCTGTCGTCAACTCCATTCTCTCTCGTGCATTCCCTGCCGATCCGATCGTCGGCGAAGAAGATGCAGATGAATTACGCCAAACTGGCGGTGATACGATGCGGCACCGCGTTGTCTCGCTCGCCAGGGAGGCGCTCACGGCCGATCTAGGACCGGACGAATCATCCAACTGGGGGCTTGGTCCAGGCGCGGACTGCACCCCTGACCAACTCCTGAATGCGATCGACCGTGGAAATGATCCAGGTGGCCGTGTCGGACGTGCGTCGCTTGACTGGGGTTTTGTGATATGTCTGA
The DNA here is from genome assembly GCA_038094235.1 of Fistulinella staudtii. Lineage (NCBI taxonomy): Eukaryota > Fungi > Basidiomycota > Agaricomycetes > Boletales > Boletaceae > Fistulinella > Fistulinella staudtii. The sequence goes on along the minus strand of JBBPTS010000186.1, from coordinate 24,591 downwards.
TGAGCAGGCGCTCTGTGATATCACTATCGTAGGTCGATGGACGCTCGATCCGATCGATGGAACGAAAGGGTTTTTGCGCGGTGGACAATATGCAGTGTGTCTCGCGCTCATTGTCGATGGCCAGGTAGTCCTTGGTGCCATTGGCTGCCCGAATCTACCTGTCAGGATCACTGAACCAGATGGACCCAGGGGTTGCATCTTTATCGCTGTCAAAGGTCAGGGTGCTGAACAGGTATGTCAGCGGGCTTGACAGATTCATCATCACTTGCGTCTCACCGACATGGTTATGTTCATATAGATGATGTTGTCGGGCGACGACTCCGTGCCATTGACAATTCCTCCCATTGAGCCTGGGATGCTCACCTTTTTGGAATCAGTCGAGGCGGCGCACGCGGACCTCACATTTAACGCGAGAGTATCGCAGTTGTTGGATATTACGCGCGCTCCGACGCGAATGGACAGTCAAGCCAAGTACGGATGCTTAGCCCGAGGCGACGGCGGCGTCTACCTCCGGATGCCTACCGGGACCGGATACCAGGAGAAAATATGGGTGAGTAAACGCGAGCTCATCTTGAAAAACCCTACCAAGTTTTTCAATGCAACTGATGTTCATGGGATAGGATCACGCTTCTGGGTCGTTGCTCGTTCAAGAATGCGGCGGGGTCATCACGGATTCACGTGGGCAATCGCTCGATTTCGGACTGGGACGGACGCTGGGGGAGAATCATGGCGTCATCGCCGCAGGCAAAGACGTTCATGCGGAGGTTCTGGTTGCCGTTCAGCGAGCCCTGTCGGAGACACAGGGGACAGGAGACGGGATGTGATCCTACTGAACTTTTCGCTTTGCAGCGTCGAATACAAATTTGAGCAAATTTCCACTTCCGTACCACTGTCATTTCAAACTTGAAAGCCATTTTGCAGTGTTCCTAAACGTTGAGAAGTGTCGTCAAGCGCTGCGCACGGATGACTCTGCAAGCTCGATTCGGCGGCGCCAATGCGCCAATCGCGACAAACAATGCAGTCTCTACTATTCGAAATTGATCACCCCATTTAGCTCTTGGCGCATCACTCATCTCGAACACAACAGTGATACGCAAGATGAAACTATAAGAACGGCCGAATATCTTCGACGGCGACCGGCGCCATCTCCACCCGCTCTTCTCCCGTGACCACTAGGCGTAATCGGACTCATTTTTGGAGTGAACGTGGTTGGCATCCCCAAGTGTAGATTCAATGCCCAATGAGCGGAGTGTGCCGTACAAGATGCCCAGTCCAATCACAGCCCAGTATTGCCCTCTCTAGGCTATCGCGAAAGCCTGAAACATAACGTCAGGCTACTGCATTCTACTGATGCCAGGGTCTGAGTCCCTTTCATTCAATTTCCTTATCTCTGGCCAATTCATACAATGTAATGGATCTTTCAGGCGAAATATCATCGTTGGGTTTAAGAAATTCTTCATCTCCATCGTATCTATCCCACAGAGTTGCTCGCCTGGTCCTAGATGAAGGTACTCAATCCGGATGCAATTCATGCCTGTCTAAATAAGGCTTTATTTGAACTAAATTTGCAACCAAACATTGTTCAGTCGACATCCATGCCAAACAGCCGACACGGATCCGAGTAAGTCCCGCATATCACACAGGAGTAACTCAAACGTTGACAGAATCGGATATCGCTTGTCTTTCTTTTTTGATGAGTAGAAGCTACATCTGCAAAATGACCAAAATGAAACAACTGGTCGGCTGCTTACGGGAGTTACGCAGCTTGATCAACTACTAGTTACTCCATAGATCCACTCTGTATGTCCTTTTGTCTGATAAATGTGTGTTGATCTATTATTGCTCTGGGCTAGATTGGTGGTTTATGGCCAACAAGTGCAGCTCCAATGGCCTGATTGCGGTTCGAAAACCAGATGAATCTGTCCTAAAGGGGAAAGAACCCCGCTAAACCAAAAGAAAATCAGTAAAACTGGTTTGAAAACTCGCTCGAGAATGCCGATGTACGGCAGGCTGCTCAATCTGCCACCTACAATAATCATGACCCATGAAGCTCAAAAGGGATGACGGCATCGCCAACTAAAGCTGACCATAATTTCGTGAGAGAAAGTGGGGACACTTGACGGTATTTAGTGTTTACCTACATATTTATTAACTATAGCGCGCGGCCATCACGCGGTAGCAACGATGTTTCCAGCAGCGACTTTCGGTGTTGCAGCTGCTGTTCTAACTGCCGCCCTCGCTATCCAGGCCTCGCTGAACATCAATAATCAACAGTCGCAAAACCAAGAGAACCTTGCTATTCTTGGTGACGAGGACCTTACAGGGTGGAATTTTCATGAACATCCAAGCCCCAATGCTACCGATCATCTCGTATTTGAAACTGTGAATTCACTCCTTCAACACTGGCCCAACACGCGTATGAGAAATGGTAAGCGATCTACACATGCATCTTCCTTGGTTTACGCAAAAAAATGTCTAGGTCATAACATTGTTCCAGGAATCATTCCAAATGGTACACTGTTGTACCATGGAAAGCCAGATAAAGGGATACCGACAGGTCCAGAATGGGTTGCTACGGACCCTGAGCATTCGTTTCTCTTTAGCCGGGCCATGTATGGTGGCCCCGAGCTACCAGGGGGTTGGCATCTCACTCTCATGGCTACTCGACCTCTGAAGATAATTTACTTTGACGGCAGCAGCGCTGCAAAGCTGTCATCTGGCTCGTTGGATATACAAGATCTCATCACTTGGGTTACGCCAAGCAAGAACGATAATCTATTGGAGGAAGACATAAAACGAGCTCAATACCTATGTGGATGGGGAAAGGCTTTTGGTATTGATGGATTTGTGAGGTAAATCATCCTTTTCTTCACTTTCGACCTTTATTGAATGCTATAGGATGCAAATGGATTTGTAAGAGTGATTCGTTTTGCGATTGTTCGGCTTTTCAACTATTTTAGCGAGGTCATACTTTGTGACTTTACATCCGCTGGGGGTGTCAGCGTGGTCTCTTTCGAGCACGTAGCAAGTAAATTATACAAACCATCAATAGTTTGTAAGCTTTTCTTCGTTTTACTCATTCCTCGATGAATACTTAACTCGCTCCAAACAGCGTCAGTCGAACTATTTGAAGTTATGAATGCCGGTGCTTGGCACAATCGCTTCCCTGGTGAGACACGGGTCCAGTTAAATCTCGCTGGCTTGGTCTCCTTCTACGACACCCAACTTGCTCCTTCGCTGGTTCTCATTCGAGCTGGCCAGGAAAGATGGGATCATCGTACGATAAACATATCCAGCGAAGATTTATCTGCGGTGAAGTCAAGACTGAATGAGAATTTGATGCGACCCAGTACCGCATCGAGCGGGATCGACTGGAAGACGCTCTTCCAGGTCATAGTAGACCGATATGCTAAGCGGCTTGAACTGACACGCTATCTCCTGTCATCTCCTGCAACTGACCCAGATGGTATCCTCGATCTTGCTAAAAAGGCTCAGACACAGCTTCGAATCATGTTAACGCCTTATATCCTTTTATCTGTCACACCGGATCCATCGGTTGAAGATGAACTGGATTGGGCAACTCCCGTTTTCAAGCTCTGCGCCACGATGCATACGCGCTCGATGGAGTTTCGATTCGAGTCCATGACAGAATCGGAGAAATTACTTCTTCGGGCTGCACGAGGGACGAGTCGAGAGATTTGTCGTGTCGTGACCAAGATGTGGGCAGCCGGGGTGTATGCAGGGGTTGATTCGTTGTTGAATACCAAGGAATCGGTCCCAGTTACCGAACTGGTACACCTTCGGGCTACCTGGGCTGCCGAATTAGATGGTCTCATGACCTGGCTCGATTGGAGTGCGTGGGTCAAGTGCGATCCTAGCTGTGGCATCGAGGTGCGTTCGTCGCCCCGCTTGTGTGATTTTGTCTTCATAGCGAACGCGCCACAGGAGACATGTTATATTCCTACATGGCCTGTTGGTTTTCCTTGGACGGCAACGTTCCCGCCGGCACCGAAGATGCCTGATGATCTTGCGCCTTATCAGGGAATGAGCGCACTTGCCTTGAAGACCGTGGTCATAACAGACCTCGCTGATAAGGAGCACGGGATTCTACCTGATCCGGATGAATGGATTCGACCACAGCCTAAATGCATCAGACGAGTTCATCCCTACAATTTCTGATATGTCATAGACAATGACGAAACGTGAAATGAGTTTATGGATGTCTCATTACCAAAGATTTTGTAAAGCCTAGTTCTATTCATTCAACTGCGTAGTCGCCTCTGTTTTCACGTACATCATGACATTCTTCAGGTCTCAAGTTGGGGCTAGATCGATTTACATGCCATTATTTGAGTAACTCTAAACTCTGAGCTGCTCGTGCCCCATGCTCCGTCGTCGTGTCGTCATACTGAATAAGATGAATCCGATCGTAACCGACAAGCAAAAAGGCTCAAGTATGGACGTGGCCCTAAACGAAGACAACCCATCCGCATACCAGCACGATGGCCGAAATCAGACGTCTCTCTTGCTTTGTACTGACGAGCAATCTGTGCCCACGTAGCGCTCCCTCAAGGCTTCAACTTTGATTGCACCAATGATTGCATGCCCATCCCCATAATCGGGACCAAGGGGACCAGACAACATCTCCTGATTCACGATGCTTCTCAAACCATGGGTGCAGTATCGTACCGTCTGAATGTTCAAGGAGTATACTGAATACAAGTGCAATGTGGCTTAAATAATTAATATACGGCATATAAACATTTTGAGCCAAGCCTACGTTGGCTACAGTCCGCCCCTACCGGGTTTTCTGTGGATGTCGTTACTGCCGATCAAATCAGCCGAGAGCCGGTGCAAACACAGCTAGTTTGACTAAATAAATATTTGTATGAGGCCTACGAGAAAAAGTTCGATTCGGGGAGTCCAGGAACGTATGCAATTGCATACAACAGCTTTCGTTGCACATACTTGCCTCACGAGCTTCAAGGCTGATCGTCGACAGAAAAAATTAACTCGTTCAAGAGAAATTGTTCGAAAGTTGACGTCAAATCATCGGCAAGATTGGAACCCAAGGAGCCACCGTAGATCATTGATGGATCATTCGCGTGCTGGTTTCCGCATAATGTGAGTGCAACGGGTTCACCATCAGCGTTACCGATTTCCTTGACTTGTGACCACGGAAGTAAATAGCCTTCCAAGTGATGGGGCGCATGTTGCAGGTACGTGTCATTAGTTTCTCGGATGGCAGCTTGATTGTGGGTGACGGATAGGGCGTCGCTGAAGGTTGCAGAGCTTTCCACAGGCGACTGGGTATGCAATACAGCAGTATTAGTGCGAAAACAACCGGAACTAGTCTGAGCTGGTTCCCCTGAAGTAACATCCAAAGAGTAATGCTGTGCGGTGTCGGATGTCGGCAACTGTCCCTTCCCAGTGTCGCACGAGGCCTTGTGTTTCTGGTATTGTGACGAATCGGAACTGCCGACACCAGTAGCCATGGGGGCTACATCGAAGGGAATGAATTTGAATGTTGTATACTGTGAAGGCATTTGAAGTCGGCGTGGACATCGTTGCGGGATATATCCATGTTCCTTCTTTCTATGCTTGATTAAAAATGATGGGTCATGCGTCGCAAAAGTGCACTCTTCCTCTGGACATTTTCGTCCCTTCGTCTCCGAGCTAAAGATGAGTGAGCACCTTGATGTTGGGTGTAAAGATAAACTTACTGCCCGGCTAGGTGAATATTCAGCCTTCGTCTGCTTAGCGTATAAAAATCGCATATGCTGCAATGTAACACCCTGTTGATCATTGTTAGATTAGATGGCACTTGTCGTATCACCAAGGTACTTGCACGTACGTCTGCGGCGCATCGTGTGTAGCTCTGTGCTTCTTAAGCTCGAATGCTCGACGAAAATTCTCCCCGCAACCTTCATGTGGACACGAGTAATTCTAGCATAATTAAATCAGTTCGTTATTCGGGAAGACGCATAGATAAAAATACTTTGGTCATCCTGAGAAGGTTCGGATAAACAACCCAGGTTTAAAAGAAGGGGAAAAGCGTGAAGAATGAGGGAATGCGAATGAAACTGACTGGGTTTTTAAGGATGGGCGCCGCTCTGAGGCACCCTATGCCATGATTTTGCATCAGTTGCTTGTAGAATCAAAGCGCGGAAGAAAGAATACAAAGCCATGGCTGGGGAAAAATCAGTTTGGACATTGGCATAAGTTAGATTTGTTGGTTACCAAGGATCGTGAGATAAAGGTAAGCATGACTATGAACCTCAGAGAAAATACCCTTGGCCAAATAGTTGCTTTGATGCGTTGAATATTCTAAGAAATGTGCAAGAAAAGCCATAGCAGAGAAGACGCGGGATCATTTACTTACCAATGGGCATTGACTCGATGGTTTTTGGCCTTAATCTCAGCCCAAGAGAAACTAGACTCTGGAGATCGTGGTCTCCATTTACTATCTTGACGAATACATCAAAGAGGGAGTAAACAATGCAAATATATTCTCACCTTCCACGTCAGCCAAGCGCCTTGACGAACGCACTGTCCGTAGGCCAGAGCATGGTGCCAAGAACATGTGCATTGACCGTAAATTTATCGCCGTTGTCGGACTCCGTCTTGCATCTGTGTCGTGATCAGCAAAATGGAAACTGATGAAAAAGGATTCAGAAAAGCAATTGGACCATATTCAACAGATTTGAAGATGAAGCCGATGAATGGTGCGCTGAACGAGGCTGCGTGCCATGCATTTTAAACGAATGGAACAGAAATGTGCGTCCTGGGCTGGTATGCCCGCAACAGTGTTAAAAAATTTGTCGCAGTGAGGGTGAAGCGATTCATGCTGAGAGTTGCTTGGTCCCATTTGTCTCACATGTAGGCTGAACAAGAGCCCCAGGCTAAAAGTTTAGAACACTGCCATGACAACAAATGGCAGTTGCGGGTACAGCACAAGCAGCGTTGCCTCTGAGAGGCAAAGCCACACATCACACAACCTCAAACCTAAGACAGATGTAACCCATTAAGTTGTAACAAACGTGCCAGTAAATCACGCACAGTAGACCAGCTATGTTTAGTTTGAACTGTTGCCAGCGGTCACGGTTATAGACAAAAGTGTAATAAGGAAAGGGCAAGGAAAATATGTATACCGTGTGTAATTGCCTATCAGAGCGACCACTCGCGTATATTGAATGGATTCCCAGGTGGAAAGCGCTAGCATACTTCTGGTCCGATCGTTTTTGGAGCGATGCAGCCAGTGGCCTTCACAGTAACGGGAACCTACTATTTGTGGAAATTGTTAGCTTGTCGTAGAGAGTTCGGTACCGGATGGCCGGATGTTTGAGTTTGGCAGATCTAGAACTGCATCAAAAGTACGCACAGAAGGTGGTGTAGATGGGAAGAGCTCCAAAATGATATTACTATGAATAAGAACATCTATGTGAATGAGTGTGATTGTTAAACAACTTCGATCTACGAGGTCGTATTTAGATGATAAATACATATGTAACTCTTGATGCGGGTATCATATAAAGTATATGGTTTCTGATGCTGCGATTGTCTGTTTTTTCGAAACTGGATGCAAACGAGAATAAATAAATAAAATGAAAGCACGACAGCGCCAGGATCAGATGCGAGAGCTTCCCTGTGAGCATCATCTAATCCCAATCTTCCATGCCGGCCTCGACCACCCACTCGCGGCACAGACCTACTCCTCGGGCAGTGGGTACGTCCATGCTTGGTGATCCTGGAGGGCCATCTACTGACATAGGTGCCGGAAAGTCCTTCATGTCGGTCACGTCGAGCAGGCTGTAACTGAGCTCGTATCTTGCCATCCACTCGGGATGTAATGTAGGATCGTAGTGAAGGTCCAACCCCATCTCTTCCTTGGGGGCAACCAACAACGCAGGATCGTATCCGGGAATGCCTAGCCAGTATTGGTCCATCGTCACATTTGCATCTTCGAGTCCATCCCGCGGAGAATTCCCCTGCTCGTCGACGTCGATGGGGTCGTCGGGACTCCCATTGGGAGCTTCGGCTTGGTTAAGCATGCCGCGATCGAAGCCTGGTAAAGAGCGTCGAGGGATCACAGGTTTGCGGGGAGAGGGATGGTCAGGCTTTGCAGGCCTGCGGCGGTTAGGTGGTGGCATATACTGATGCACTTTTTTCCGGTGCTTCGTGAGGGCTGCTGGGTCATTTGTTCGATACGGGCACGGTTGTTCGCTCTGCGACGACCCATTTGAAGCCTTGATCGTGTGCGGGCATGTGTGGGCCTTCTCACCAGTGCTAGTGAACAAGATAATTGTACCGGAATTGCGAGAACATTCTATAATGATACACTTACTGTATCGCTATATGTATACCAAGGTTTTTCTTCTGGAGGGTAAAAAAATCACATTCAGGGCAACGAAATACACTTTAGAGTGATCCTTGAGTCTTATGTCGATCATGTCACGATCACGCCCACACATACCTGTCTGGGTTACTGTGGGTTACTGCATGCTTCTTGAGCTCATAGGCTTTCGTGAAAAGCATGCCACAGTGGGCAAACGAGCAGGCATAAGTCTAGGGTAAACTCGGTCGGTTTCACGGCATCATGAAACATGCCAGGAACATACGGGACTCATGCTTTCTGGATGATCGTGAAGGTGGATTTGTAGGAGAAGAGAAGAGCGTATGAAGGAAGTACATACAGCTGCTCTCATTTATATCTCTCGCATGGTAATTGTTCGACGGGAGTGGACATACTGTGGACGCTTGGACAGGAGCGTTCAAAGCGTCGCAGAAACGACCGGTGTGGACTTTCATTTCATGCCTTGTATGGATACGAACATTGGACAAAGCAAGCCTCGTGCTCCCGTCATATTATTCAACAAGTGCGCTACATTGAATTCGTGTTCAATCAATGTGATTTCGTATGAAAAGGTACGACGACATACATTCGCAAAGGAGTGATCGTTGTCATTTTTCGTCCTTTGACCGAGTCCATGCTAGTTGAGGTTGTCATGGGCTCTTTGATCGCCATGATGTCGGGTACATTAAGGCGTAGCTTTGACGTGGGCCACTGATTCAGATGCAAGTGCCTAAAGGCCAGATGAGCAATGGACGAGGATAAGCGTTCGCGACAAGAAAGATCAAAGTCCGATCGTCCAAGTTGGACTTCCACTCGTCCCGCTAAGTACAACAAACCCACTCAGGTCATTGCTAGCATGTCAGACCCGGGTTTTGCAATGGTCTCCGTCACTGACGCGGTCAAAACAGGCCACCGAAAGGCACCACCAGGAAGAAGGCGTCCCTCGACGCTGGCGCTGGAGCTCCACACACACCTGTCCGTGCTTGCCCCGGCGCGTGTTCGCTGACCCATCCACGGTATTATCACACCACCAGACCCTCGCCGAACAACTCTCTCTCATCCACCTCCCTCGCCCGTTCAAAAATCCCGCTTACGCGAAAAATGCGAGTCGTCGAACAAAGAACCTCAAAGCGGTACTGAGCCAAGAACGCGAACGCGAGCGGGCGGAAAGGGAGCGTAAGCGACTCGAGCGCGAGGAACGCGAAGCAATGGCAATGGATGTGGATGGACCGGCGGTGGTCGAAGAGGAGGACGCGCCGACATGTATGCGTTACCTCTTCAGTTGCAGGGCAACATTCGTGACCCTCCCCATGTGCAGATACCTCGATCGAAGCGCCTCCATCCTTGTTGCCCCCTCGCCATTATTGCGACATCACTGGCCTCGAAGTATGTGTCACGCCCATATTCACCTCCGCATTCATTTCGGATCACGCTGACACGCGACCGAATCAGGCTCCGTACACGGACCCGCGTACCGGACTCAGGTACCATGACAAGAGTGTGTACGACCTCATCAAGAACCTCGTAAGAACCCTTGCTCTGCAACGATCTGATCACGCCGACATTGTCATACAGAGCCCTAGTGTTGCCAAAGACTATCTCTCTGCCAGAGGCGTCAATCCAATTGTTAAATAGCAGACAGCCACCCGGTGCCACAACGAGATATCATGGTACTTCACCTTTGTATACTATCTCCTCATCAATCACGCTCTCCGCTCTGCTACCGACCGTCTTCCATGCAAATAGGTGTGATGTGAGAGGACGGACAACCAAAAATGGACATCACTCTGACGCAGCCAACTGACATTCGTCCCACCCAAAGGGCAGCCTCTGTTTCTCCATCATAGTTTATTCAGGAGGTACATGAGTTCAAGAGAAGTAAAGTCATAAGATCCGAAGCGGTGAGAGCATTGCAGACACATGGACTAATCCACGAATGCGCTCAATAGTCATACATCTGGATGAGGTTCTCCGTTTGTTCCTTGTTCAATCCAAAGCAAGTCGCGAGGTCCCTGATGACCATGGTCGGATGCCCCGTACGTCTTTCAAATGCTTCTTTTATCGCCTTCAGAGGATGAATGCTGCGAACGGAGACACATTCTTCAAGCATGGCCTCGATGGACAATCTAGACTCCACATGTGCTTTATCGAGTGCCATACCAATTCTGTTGTAGTTCGTGAGCGCTGGGATGCAACAGTGTCCAGCGACTTTCCCACGTATTGCCTGGACGAGGTGTTTCCCGTTCATCTCCCACCACTTCTCCGCAGGAACTAGCAATTCAATACCCGTGATGACGACAACGATAGGATATTTCCCCTTGCCGAGGCATTCAAACAATTTGCAGAGGTTCAGCTCCTCTGGGGTAAGCGTTCCATATCTCTTGCAAAGCACGAATAGATCAACGCCCCCCTGGTTGGATATGTCTCGAACGAGCTGAATGGCAGCCTGCAACATTCCCATAGGCGCATCCGGTCCTAACTGAGGGCTCCAGATATGGAACTGCTGACACCCCGTGCTAATCTTGCGCGGGTGGCTCGTGTCCGCCAAGGAACGACCGGAAATGAGGTTGATCACCTCGGATCCTGTCCCGCCGAAGAAGACAGCGTTGAACGGGCGGCGTAGCGGTTTCTTTAACTCCTCCGCCAGGGTCAAGGCTTTGGATTTATTCAGCCTGCAATGTGCCATGAGGCCTGAAGAAGCTTGGGTACAGGAAGCAAGACCGCGACGCAAGGTAATAGCGGGGAAAGCGGGGGCATAAGCTTGCAAGAGCGCTTTTAGCATGTCCTTGGACTGGTCAGCATTGGTCCGAGTCGTGGTAGTGTGTGCGTGGGGCATTGAATGAACAGGAATGTTGGCTCGTCGGGCGATATCACGCTCATTCCGTTCCCACCACTCTTTGTCGGGCATGTCAACGTGAGTGACGACCAAGGCTATGGGAACACGACCGCCGTAGAGGAAATCGTTGATGAACCAGTAGAGACGACCTAGCAATGGGGTGATCATGCCTTTGTCCACGCAGAGAAGAACGAGGTTAACACCCTCGGGAAGGCTTTGCAGGAGAGCATGCGCCTGCTGATAGGGCGACACATGGCCGGTAGTACCCTCGTTTGCCAAAGGGAACCCCACGGTATCCCATAACCTAAACTTGTGGTCGCCAACAGAAGCCTGGTAAGATCTGGGCCGCTCGGTGCAAGGTTTGGCATCCGAAGATACCTGTGCGACATCCATTTCTATGAGGAGGTTGATGATGGAACTCTTCCCGGATCCAACAGCGCCAAACAGAACGACATTTATTTCGGATCCAGGACTGGCAGCAATGTCAGGACAGGTAATGAAATCGCACGCCAACATACTTTGGCTGCAATAATTGTTCCAACTTGTCTGTACAGAACGTCAATGCTTCATGTGCCGATGGCCGATTTTCTGGATCTCTTGGCGACCAACATCGCTCGATGAAGTCCCAAACGCTGTCTGGCATATTCACGGGCCATGCTGGGCGTCGGGGATTTTCGAGTTTCTTTAATCCCGTTTCGGCTTCTCCTTCGTCTTTCCACGGATAATGCCCCGAAAGGACCTACATCTCTGATTCAATAGCTGACGGCAGAAAAAGGTATAGAAGACGTACAAAGAGGATGAGACTACCAAGCAAATAAATATCGCTTCGATGTGTGGCTTCAAACCTGAGGTTTGGGTACAGTTGTGGGTAGAGTACTTCCGGTGCAGCCCACATCGGTTTGTTAGGCTGAATAGAATCCGCCCAGAGGTAAGACAATGGGTCTCCGACTGGAAAGAGGGGGAGGGGGAACCCAAAGTCTGTGATACGTGCATTGTGTCCGTCATCAATTAAAACATTTCCCTACAAATAAAGTCAGCGTGACGAGTTCAAACGATCGGAGGATTTAACACACGGGGTGAAGGTTTCCGTGAATGATGCCTTGCGAGTGTACTGCGTGTAGGTGTCACTCTCGATTATGACAATAGCTAAAACAAGCATACGATATTCAAGCCCAGAAACCAGCCCTTTTATCTGTGCCATAGACTGATCAATTTCGAAATCAAATATATATATATGGATGCTCACAAGATGGATACGATCGAGAGCGGAGAACTTGGTTCCACGCTGCTTGACATAGTTGCCAAGTGTACCATTTGTCATCCACAACGACACTATGCAAGGGTAGTCAAATCCAAAGTCACTGTCCTGTATAGTCCCTAGAAGTGGGACAATGTTTAGATGCGTCAGGCTTTTCCAAGTTTCAACCGCCTGGAGCACAGTCTAGATTGACAGATTGACTAAAGGTGAACAGTCGTAGAGCAAATATTTTTCCGTCGGCTCACCTGCATAAGCACTTCCTTTTTGGAAGAATTAAAGCCGGGAGGGAAGGAAATACCCTTCACTGCAACCTAATTGCACGGGGTGTAGAAAGAGGAAAATTCAAGTGAAATGATGCAGACCTCTGTGCCGTGTACATGCAAACAGCGATATACGATAGCTAAAGAGCCAGTGGAAGCCATGCGAACGAGTTTGAGCATTTTGGGCTGGTCGGAGGGATCAGTGGTACCAGATGGTGAATCTGTCAAGCTGTAGAGCCCGCATCGGTGTCAAGCGTTAACGGGGATAACAACAGACGTGCCTTGCCATCAATGTACTCGTGTTTTCAGAAATGTGGGAGGGTAGGGCCATCACAAACACACTGGGTAGACTGGGTCTTTAATACTGCAACCATGACAGTAAACGCTAAGGTTTTCATTTAGTCAATCTCAATCCCAAATTGCTCTTTAGGGCCATGTCCCTTGGTACACTCCATCTCATCCGCGGTTGTTTTCGGAGATTTTCGCCGGGCCGGGGGTTGCCGCGGGGATGTGTCAGGGTAGCTCATCTCCGGGCGGGGGAGGGGCGGGGTTTGAATTCCGCAGCGCGTGTGCAAAAAAATGCCTGCACACGTGTAGGGCACGGTGACATTTGAGACTGGCTAACGTCATGGCTGCAAGATAGTAAAAGCAAGCGCAAGATGGACACATCCACGTGTATCGAGTTTATTTATAGCACTATAAGAAAGCGGATCAATCCTGGCAAAGTCAGGAGGCTGAATCACGCACACAAGGCGCTCAATACTATTAATGAAACACCAGTCAACCCTATCATCGCACTGGTCGGCGTCGTCCCTACCGCACCCGACGTCTTGGCGTCCGTCGTGAGCGTCTTGATCGCAGGCAACGCCGCCGCCGCCGCTGTCGCCTGGGTTTCCACCTGGCCCGATCCGACAATGACCATCGTTCCATTGCTCGGGATCCCATTCACCACGACAAACAACAACGCCGGGCCAGGCGTCAACAGATTTGGATTCGGTGGCACCTGCGACACGTGCATGATGTAGGACCCGTCGTCATTGACGCTATACGTGCTGTTGAGTTGAAGGTGGCGTTGACCCATGTTCATCGCGTGTGTCGTGAAGCCACCTCGCGAGAGCACGACAGTCGTATTTGCTGCAGCAGAGTTGACGGACATCTCCGTGTAAGACGTCGATGAGACAGTCAGGTTAAAGTAAGGGCCTCCATAGCTGAGGGTAAAAGGAACACCAGACACCTGTGGGCGAGTGTTCGCTGAAAAGTAAGGCGGGTAAAAGATCTCGGCCGTGTACTGCGTCGGATAGATCACATCGAGTTTCACATCAAGATTCGGATTCGAGCCGGCAACGAGAACGGATGCATCAGGGAGCAGAATGGCCGTGGAATGATACATGCGCGCGATCTTGGTCGAACCGAGACCAGCGTTTGACCATCGAGATCCCTTGGGCGCATTGGGGTAGTAAATGGCTGGGGTGGTCACTGGACCCGAGGCAAGCGACTGGTAAAAGGGCATCTCGGCAAGCGAGAGCGTATGAAGCGTCTGGTTAGAGAATCCTGCAGTGCCATTCGAGGCACCATTGATGACTAGCATAGTCCCGTCCGGCAGGGTAATGAACTGGCCCATAGTGCGGCCCTCGAGCATATCATCATCCTGTTCGTACGCGGGCGCCGAGCCATCCTGCGGCTCGGGCGTCAGACGCTGACAGTCTGCGGACGCTGGGTATGTCCAAGTGTTGTAAAACGGCCAGGAATAGTTTCCGTAATAGTCAGCGGGCATGTCGGAGCCGCCACAGAAAAGCATGGTGGGGGTATAGTTGTGTGCCGGGGTGAGGGGAAGCATCGCAACCGCACCGGAGGCGGGATAAACACGTACAACGCCATTGGGCATATTTGGGAGGGGCGTCTCAACATTCTGATCGGGATCCCAAAGCACTTGGTGTACGGCACATGTCAACTGATCTCATCTTTGATGTACAAGCTGAGACGACTCACTCGTTGAAAGATTGGCTTGGACGAGCATCTTTCCCGACGGCATGAGATAGGTATGAGCATACGAGTTGAGTCCAGAGGTGTTGATCATAAAGTTCATAACCTGCGCAGGACCGCGGCTGGGGTAAAACTCGTAGGTTGGGGTAGCACCTCCGCCCTCGTATGCCGGATCAGTGTTGGGTACGTTCCTGTTGATGTAGCCACCAGAAGTAAAGCCGCCGATGACGACGATGGTACCATCACCGAGGGCTTCGGCGGCCGAGTACCAGCGCATCTCCTGCATGGAGAGTACTGCGGGGTTATCGTACCACTGGCACCCGGGGTCAGACAAGTTCGATGGTAGACAAGGGTTTAGTATGCGAATGGACTTGCGTCCATCGTAGTCATCGTAGACGTCGTCGTAGTTGGGCGAGGAGGGCGGACCATAACCTGTTTCAAAGGGTGAGTTTCCAAATTTGGAAAGCGCGGAAGCAAACGGACCGACGCCGACGGCGCTGTTACCACCAAAAGTGGCATAGGAGCCATTAGGGAGGTGCATACCCGAAGCGCAGAACGTGTTAGTGAGCACGCTCATCGTCGTCGCATTATGGGTATTGATGTTCCTGTTTCATTTCCGTCGGCGTGTTAAAAAGCCGGACACGCGGAAGGCGAAGCACAATGACGGGAAAACGCACCAGACGGAGCCCCAAGCGGGGTGGCCGTCGACTTGGGCAGCGTTGCCTTCAGTTTTGTCGAGGATATACACCATTTCTTCGTTTCCGAGAAACATCTGGTGGCTTAGTGAGCTGTTCCATATGCAATATCGGACACGAATAGGGTATGCACCATCATGGAACTAACAAGAGTACTACCGGCTTCAACGAGCGAGCCTGCTTGCTGGGCGGAGGCAGAGAGAGCAATGCTGGACATGGCCAGCCATGGAAAGATGCGAGGCATGGTACAAGCGGCGAGGGAGGGACAGACAGAAAGAGTGGACGGTCGAAATCGGTCTATGTACAGGGAATAAAAAAGAGAAGATCGTGGTGCATCGCCGTAGTGGGTTCTCTTTTATAATAGCCGTACTTGATGGATGGAATGGATCCTCTTGAAGGGTGCAATACGTCGTGTCAATGAAGATGCTAATTATACTTTCAAGGGCAAAATTAGAGCAGCTCGCCGTGGTGAACGTGGTGGACCATACCTACTGTGTGCGAAATCTATGTGTCTCGGTTGCCAGCGACGCATCTTTATATAGACTGAACATGAAGGTTGTGGAGCTCGTCTCCGTCCGCGTTCTGGCAACCAACACACTTGTTAATTCATGAGAGTGGGCGTCGTGTGAGATAGAGATCGGCTATCAAAATACCGATAATTGGAACCCTCGGATGATGTCATCCTACCCTAAAAACTCACCCACTCCAACTCTACTCAACGAGTGTCGTTCAGCTCGCTTTCCCGGGCCTGACAGTATGACAATTTTGTGTCTGCCGGTGTTGGGATACCGACACATTGGATCGGTGGGTGCAAGTCTCATTTCTGTCTGCAACGTGCTACCAATTCCCATATCCAAGTCTCTCTGGCTAAGTGCTCATAAGGCAAGCATCTTTAATCGGTCCCATGCCACACCGGAGCCCGAAGGCTATGATACCACCTTGAATGCACCTCGAGTTTTTTTTACCTTTTATCACCGCCATCTGGACGTATAGATGGCACATTGGTCGCTAAAGCACACGCTAGAAGCACATACAAATTTACATTCAGGCATGCCGGATCGATAAGTCTTATCCTTATTAAGACAAATTTCGGTGTTAGTGAAGCCATCAAACCGGTATGTACATCGTCCATCGTTTTGTTACTGTCTGACTCGCACTATCCATGGCTTGCATCTCCCAGCGGGTCCTGCCATAGGTCACTGCCTCCGTCCCTGGGGCCTGAGTTATCCGAGCTTCTTCAGGCGCCTTGCAATCGCGCGCAGCAACATCAAACCTTACCTTCCCGTTGGAAACACGTTGCATGAAAGTGACTCTCACACCGCACGTGGTAGATGCACTTAGCGCTTACCATGAACACCTGATCGCACGGTGACGATGGTTCATTCAATTGATTCATATAACCCAAGTGACACTTACGTTTGAAACAGAAACCAAGCCGTACATACGCCCGTACAACCCGACTCTCCAGCGAACTGAAGGAAAAGACAGTTCAAGATCTCTACTAAGGATCCATCTTCAGTGAAAACGCCCATATCTAGCTCGGAAAGATTCACCATTTGAGCACAGCAAACACGGATAGCAAGATAATCCCTGCAAGGGAGGGAAATGACGCAGAAAGGGGCTATGATGCCACTTTAGGAAACATCATTGTCATGTGTTACACAAGACGGACCTTCCCCGCCTTGGCAACCAAAAGGACGGCCAAATCAGGCCCTCTCAAACACGTACAAGTAAGCCAATTCCTTCAATGCAACGACGCTCGCCCGGTCGGCCAACACCACCTTTTCGTCATTGAACAACACCCAACCCTCGTCCCCGTCGTCCACCTCCATCGCATCCCCAGACTCAGACCCGGATCGCCCCGTCCGAATATGCGCAACGTAATGCCCCGAGTGCACGCTCGGCCCCTTGTGCGAAATGAACGCCTTGAGTCTGTAACGAGCCGGTAACGTGACAGAACCGCCTGCTCGAATCGGCTTCCCCTCTGTCTCCGTACCTGTCTGCGCGGCCCCTGCGGAACCCGTGTCCCCGTTGTCATCGGGATGATTAAAGAGCCACTCCACAGCACGTTCAACATTTCCGTCCTGCTTGTCTTGTTAGTACGTGCGTTCACCGCGATGGTAGTACTTACGGTCTCCAACAATGCTTTTCGCGCTTGAGCAGCCGTGAACCCCATGTCGGCCAACAGGGCTACTTGTTCTGCCGGTGGCTCTGGCACGCACGTCCCGCCCGTTGGTGCACGAGGGCGGATGGGCTCGTCAATGTCTAGGAGCAGGTTGCAATTTAGTCTCAGTTTCACCCATCGTCAAATGGGCATACATACCGGGATCATCCATGTGGTTAAATAGCCACTCCATGGCTACTTCTGCGCTAGAATTGCCAGTGGCGAGCAGTGCTTTTTGACATCTTACAAGTGGGAAGCCCATACCCTCCAACTGCGCCATCGCCTCCGCATTAAATTCGGGTAACGATGCCGGGCCTGACCCAGCGGCGGATGGATCGGGGAGTTCCTCTTCGCCTGGCTGTAAGCCCTTGCCAAGGTACGTATCCAGCACAAGATCAGGCGGGACCAAAACAGGAATGTCTGTATGTCAGCGCAGTCAGTCTACCCTCAATACCGACTGAGAAGGGCCTACCTAATTTTGTAGGCACCCAATTCTTGAGCTGAAACTTCTTGGCATGGACGACGAGTACGTCGGGGAACGTGGCCAGCTGCGTCCGTCTAACCGCCTGGGTCTTGCCGCAACCTGCTTCACACTGGTACTCAAGTACCTCTTGTCCCATGTCGCCGAGCAAGATATCGAGGCATGCCGTCAGCGACACGGGTTTATACGCTGGCTTGGACCCATCTCCAGCGCCTTCGCCTGCTGCAATTTCCTCTGCTGGCACGCCAAGACTGAGTACGTCCATGTTGTCGACGCGATACCTCACCCGATGACAGCCCAAACATTCTAGCCGTTGCTCCATCCCAAACGAAAAGATCTCAGTCGGTTCGTCCTTGCCTGTCCGCCCTTGTGATCAGTCCTCGATTTATCACTAGTAACAAGCACTTGCTTGATGCCCCGCTGTTCACTTGATGGTTGTACCTCCTGAGCACTGTGAGCAAATGCGTCAAGAACTCATCAGCGTCTTGTTGTCGCATGGTCGCAAATTCTGCGTGGCCCTTGCCGACGAGGGCTTTGAAACCAGTGGGCTTGAGACCAGTTTGCCAAGGTGTGTGTTCTGGTGCAGGATGTGCGAGCGGGTCCACAGGTGCTAGATGAACGTCAAATCGATGTAAGAATACAAAGAGATAAGTCGTCAAACGGACGTTGTTCGTTATGAGGATGCGAGTAGCGTCCGCTCAGGAGACCGTCTGCGAGCTTGAACAGCTGACATTCGAGGCAGTCCGCAGGTAGCGATTCTCTGCAAGAGATCCAATGTGTCGTCGCCTTCTCAGACACGTAGCCTTCTTGGGGTTGGGACGACGGTGAACGATGGTACCGTTCTCGGAAAGGAGAAAGTGAAAACAGCGTTTGCAAGACAGATGCCATATAGCAACTGGATGCAAAATGGGAGTTCTGGTTGCATCTTTACAAGTGACTACCCACCTGTTTCCGAGATTACTTAGTCCAGTCCTCCCCGGTCCAAAGATTGGTTTCAATGCACTGCCATCTTCAGCGGTAAGCGAAAAGTCAAACGTCAGATTTTGTTCGATTTGCTGCGTGGTCGCGTGTGAGGCGCCTTTCGTTCCTAAGTGGAAATATCTCACCAATTCTGTCATGCTCTTTTCTGTCTTTTTTTGAGATGCCACATTGATACCAAAGGTGGCGAGGTGTGTCTTTAACTCGGGATCGATCCGCGCATCGTTACATGCGTAACAATAGTTGTCTGCGAGGATGAGTGCATTTAGCCGATTCTTCAGAGACGACCGCATATGCACATACCTGCGCCGCCCTCGGGTGTGATCGTCCCAAGTTTGACGCAAACAGGGTGTCGGGTCGCTTCGAAATGTGCAAGCGCGTGGCTGTTCCCGCCTATTCCCCCGTACTGCGAGCGACCACAGCCCAGCGCACCGCAAGTCAGACAAAGCCACAGGTTAGATGTCAGCTTGCAGGAGGCACAGTGCGCAAGCCCTGACATCGATCATTCATTATCCGGGGCCCAAAACAACGATGCGGCAAGGATGATCGCACGTACCTTCAGCGGGGATGGCCCCACTTGCGAGTTGTTCAAGTAAAAGCGTGTGCTCGCATGCGAGGATTTCTTCCTCCCATGCCTTGACCTCGGATTGACGTGCAGACGACATGGATTGCATGATTCCGTCTGTCAAACGTTTCGTCTACCGCCCAGGAAAGAGGAAGTCGAACGTGAGCCCTAGGTAGAACACAATGAGCAATACGCACCGTGCCTTCGTTCACCGTCACCACTCTGCCATTCATCGCATCGCACTTCCAGCACTTGAGCACTGTCTGATGTTCGTACTTGTCCTCTTCCCGCTCCGGCGCGATCGCGAGCTTGGTCATTTTGGCAGGTGGTTCGTCGTCGTCGCCCTAAATCGGGCGCGTGCATCAGTTTGTGTTACTACAAGAGCGCGATTGTACAAGCGCAAAAGATGGACGATAAACGTACCCGATTGTTGGTTTTTGGTTTTGGCTTTCGCTGCACGTTGAGGGTAAAGGCATGCCCCGATCGCGCGACGTGCGTGCGTGCATGATGGCGATTCATGCTCAGACACGCACCGTTGAAGCATATGAGACAAACATCGACGCCGTCCTCGTCGTCCTATCGGTGGCTCAGCATGTCATGACACGCGGCAAATCGGGCTCGTACCTGGCTGTCAAAACACTGGGTGCATTCTTCACGATGCACTGAGTGACTCAGTTTGGGCTGCTGTAACCTTGATAGTTCGGATTGGTGCGGACAACTGGCCATCTTGGAAAAATGATGACGAAGATGGACACCCAGCTTATCAGGAGAGGAGGTCACGTGCTTGTTCACATCGTGTTTTCGACTTGTTTTGTGACCGCTAACAAGATTGCCAGTGGTTGCATGGTAGCCCTACAAAATGCTGCATTCTCTGCAAGCCCAGTGCAAAAGTCGAGTGGCACTTCAAGGCGTGGACTTGAGGATTGTGCGTACCCGCTTTCGTCCGTTCGTATTAAATAAACAATACTCCAGTTAGCACGACATATGCTGCTACCATTCTATTACGCCTCTTCCTGGCATGAGGCCCACAAACATTTGGTCAAATCAGGTCCGATGCACTTCCATTCGGGTTTGCCACAACGATATGCCGCCGAATCGACAACTGAAGCATAGCCGTGCTAAACATGGCGATAAATGGATCACAGCATGTGTAAGTGTATGATACACTTTCAATGTTTTTCATTGTAGGCGTTCACCGCACGACCATCAACTTTAAAACTGTTGGATAGGATTGGCTGTTGGGACGTGGACCACCCCGGACTCACGGCATCATCCTTCCATTTGATTGTGTCATCAGTTTACTTTCATCAACATTCCCACACTAGTGGCGAATTCAGATGGTGGTCACGGTACATCTATTATCCTCACTATTACTCCGGAACGGGTATTTAGCAGAGGTTGGTTCCTGCATCACATCAAACGGTTTCATGATGCCATCCGCCATCACGAATATCATGCAAGGGCCGTTGTGCGGAACTCTGGCGACATTATTTCTCTATGGGGTCATTTGCATGCAAGTCTTTCATTATGTGAAAAGTTATGCAGCCTCCGATCGCCTCTTCTTACGATGGTTGGTAAGTTGACGTTATAAATTGCTTTGCGCGCCAGGTTGCTTATTCATCCAACGACGGGAGTAGGTCGGATGTGTATGGTACGATACACTTCGCTTTCATTGCACTCAACATGAAGCTGTATACGAATTCTAATTCGATGGTCATGTTTCACTGCAGGGTTCTGGAGACTATTCATACCATACTCTCGATTCACTACGTGGAATACTACCTGATTTTCCACCCTGGTGACCCGGCGGATTTAGATAGTATGGTGTGGTGAGTGAGTGTTTTTTGGTTCAAACCAAGTAGTTGATTCTGTGCAGGAGTATGGGGGTGCGTCTCACTTAACAGTCAAACTCGAAGCATCCTTGATAACACTACAGTCCATATATAGACCGCCTTCCTGTCCGGGGTAAGTTGTGGAGCACCTCACCCCAAATCCTTATTGACAGCTAACCGCTAGTACATCGCTACGTTTATTGTGGAACAGTGAGTCTGTGCATTAATTGGATAGGGTAGATGTCACAAAAATTAGGTTCCTCATATGGCGCCTATGGATATGTAAGCACAAGTTCGTCAGCATGAGATTTCTGACTCACGACTAGATCCTCAAGTCAGCCAGAGAGTCTGGATTTGTGTCTTTTTTGTAGGTCACCTTGTTCAACCATTGCGTGATCGGAAAATTGAACCAGTCTATCGCGACAGATAATTCTTGTTATAGTGAACACAGGTGATCTCCCATTCCCTTCTTTGCATGTATCTTTTGATCATCAGGCCCAGGTCTTGTAATTACCGCAACTACACTGTGGTAGGGATTCTGCGAATGATCTCGGAGTAACTTACACTGGCTATATAGTTTCCAGTACACTTCCGACAAATGTCTAGTCAAGGCTCACGTGCGCGTTCTTCCACTTGCATTACAACTGGGCCTTATTACTTAACTAGCCCGCGCTGGTTGGGTTATGGATATTTTCCGTCTTGGTTGACGGTTTGATGGCGGTGGCACTTTGCTATTTTCTCCGTAGGCAACGATGTGGAATGAAGAGGTAATCCTCACCAAGGTCTTTGACGCGTGCTAATGCATCTATTAGGACAGATCACATCATTGACACACTTGTTTTGTATACCATCAATACCGGCGCAGTGATGTCGTGAGTGCCAGTTTTGGTGTCTTAAACTTACGATTCAAGACCCTGGTCACAGGTTGGTGGCCGTCCTTGACCTCATTATAGTCAGCCAATTTCTTTCTCATCTTCACCCATCGTTTATCCAAGATTCTTCTCAGTTCCTCGTCCTTCCAGGAATGGATTTTGCCGGACCGATGAGCCCAGGTGCCAAATGTATGTGAATTCCACCTCACCAATGGTCACTAGCATAGCTGATCCCAGATGTTAAGTACACGCCGTCTGTATGCTCGCCACGTGCGTGTGATGTTTCGTTCAGACCAACTCTCCATAATGCTTTGATCTCTCCAGATTGAATGCACGGAAGACGATCAGTGAGGATGCACGCAAAGCGGTCCCTACGGTAGACAACATGGTCCACTTCCTTGCACAGCAACCCGGTTCTAGCAGGGGCCTTGATCTATCCCCGGTGGGTACCGGTCATTTCTCGGTGCGCTTGCATTGATAGGTTTCTTCTTATTTCCATAGAACACTGCCATCGAAACCCGGAAGGACATCGAAGGTGAAGCATTTAAGCCCCCGACCGACCTGGATGCGACATAGCCTTTGTAATCCTAAAAAGTCAAAGTCGTTTTCATCCTTGCAACTAGGTTATATCCCTTCCTTATCTTCAAAAATGACATAAACTTGGTCGACGGAGATACCAGTCAATGGATTGAAACCGGCGCGGTTCAACTGTGTTCAGATCTGACTGTTCGCAGATCCTTTTATTCGCACAGTATCACGTGGACTGGCACGCGGTACGATATTCCATCGTTTGGGAAAGCTTCCCGCTTATATGCGGAGCCTCTCGTTTGATCACGGTATTTCACCGTATCCATTGGCCAACGAATGGGAAAATGCGTGGCATCATTAATTCGTCTCAGTGTGAGCCTTGAGGTGGTAAACGGCGTTACCGGTATTTCTTTTAGTAACAGAAGCCAAATTCGACTCCAACTGGCCATCTCCATGACAGTTTTTGTTTGATGCCGAACTTCTTCAGGCACTGACATCATGTTCAGTGGCGCCCGTTGTGCACAGGTTTCGGGCAGTAGAAGGCCGATATAATAGACGTGCATCTGTGTCTGGCACCCAACAACTTTTGGCATGTCATCTACCGTCACGAGCACTATGGAGGGCCCACTATGTGGGACCCTAGCGACATTATTTCTCTACGGGATCATTTGCATGCAGGTCTTTCATTATCTTAAAAACTATACCACTTCCGATCGTCAGTTTATAAGATGGTTGGTGAGTAAATTCTAGTCACTTGCCTGTGAAAGTGCCTGGTTACTCACCCAGGGCAACTGATGTAGGTTTTTGGTATATGGTACGCTGCATTTGTCGCACATGGTGGTTATTTCGATGCTGAATTCGTCATTACAGGGTTCTGGAGACCATACATACCGCGTTGTCGATCGACGTCGTCGAGTGGTACTTGATCCTTCACTTCAATGACATGGCAGCACTGGAACATATAGTGTGGTAAGTGTCTGTGTAGTCCTCCCGGCTAAAATTTAATTGCGAGATAGGAGTATTGGGGTGAGTCGCCAGATAATCGAACTTCAAAGTATCACCACTTACAGAGCCGACTATCATGAAGACTACCTATATTGTAGGGGTGAGCCCAGAGAGCCATCTCTAATCTTGCTATGGTTGACAATCAAAATTTAGTTTCTCATCGGGTGTATTGTGGACATGTACGCTTAGCTGATGATCAATCGATCGCGCAATACCTGACATCCCGTGAAACAGGTTCCTAGTGTGGCGCATGTGGAAACGTATGTCTTCTCGCTGAAGCCCATTGATGTTCCGTGTCCTGATGGAAGCTGGATTGCTAAGTGAGCAGACAAGCCTGGATATGGATCTTTTATGTACGTTTTCTATCGACCGACTAAGAAGCACAGCTGATCTAATGGGACCAGGTCATTATTGCTATGGCTCTCATAGGTTTCGTTACACTTCTTTCCTTTGTCGCCCCTCTCCTTATTCCTATCAGGCCTTGTAATCACCGCAACCACATTTTGGTGGGGATATAGTTCACTGATGACCTTAGATTTTACTGACATTTCCACAGTTTCCAGTATTCTTCTATTGGTGAATTTATCGTCAAGGCACATGTTCGTATTCCCTGGTATGAGGGGAAACGCAGCTAAGCCATACCATCAGTCGGTACAAATTGCAATGTGGACTTTGTGGACCGTAATGGACAGCACAATTGCAATAGCGTTGTGTTGTTTTCTCCATAGACAGCGATCCGGGATGAAAAGGTAATGTTCAGTGACAGCTCATTGTCCTTGGC
>JBBPTS010000185.1:0-26264 GCA_038094235.1 Fistulinella staudtii | reverse complement strand
GTGGAACACCACTTACGTACTCACCTCCATCAGGTCTTACTGCCCGAGCCAGGCCCGGAGGCCTATGTAAAACTGTCCCCCGAGTCGCATCGCTGTGATGAGAGATGTCTATCATCTTCAGACCCTTGGATCTACGTGCATTGCTAGGTAGTTTGCCCAAGACCTATGTATTCTTGTCAGAACTCTTCTTTTTCCTTTCACATCGTAGATTAGTCATTCGCTTAGTCATACATTCCTTTGATCCGTCACTCGCTTATTGGTAGATTCCAGACCACTCGAGACCTATGACGTAGTTACATGAGTATTCCGCACCGGATCAACGTGCCACAGTAGTCAGTAGTGTATATAAGACCCCTGTAGGTCTCCTGTATTCTCCAGCTTGGAATCCACTTGTTTACAACAGAAAGTGTCTCACTTGAGAGCCCTGAAGTATTAGTAGTGTGATTCTGAGCATTCCCACATTATTCCAAGCTCTACCCTCCTCTCATCTCCATCACTCTTTACTCGCAAACACTTTACCTCTACCTGCTGTGTTACACCTGGACTCCAGGGTTAAGGAGACTGGTAGCTCAACTACTTGGTGGTTCTGTGATACCCACATAAAGACCAGCACTCTCCCCACACTGTTTCATATACTTGTCCAGCATAGACCTAATCTGCCCCCCTACTCATCTTGTGCTTTGGCCAGAGTGTTCATTTCTCAATGCTAGCCACTGTTGGGTGAATAGGAAAAGGTCATCCAAACAAAGATAATGTTGCTTTGGTCTATAGTACACTAAGACCCATATCTGTGGAGTGTGAAGCTATAGCATACAATGTGTGATAACATTGACTGTTCCTGTGTATACAGTGATTGATATGGCTGATCCTTGACAGTATTCCAAGTGCCTGTAGTAAAGGCTGTTCCCCCAGTTCCTCCATCCCCAACACTTACATGCTGCCTCTGAAACAAAAAAGCCTCTGAAGTGAACCTAACACTGTAGACTTCTGAGTGCGAGGGTCCTTGACATGGAAGCAAGAAAGGATGTGCAGCGTCAAAGGAGAAAGTGTCCTTTGTTGTCCAGGGACTATACTGGGATTGAGTGAGCCCACTAATCTTTACAATCACTGTATTAGGTGAAAGTATCAAGTGAACAAGACTGGAGCTTCCATAGCCCAGTCTCTACTTCTTATATACAGTGAGTGGGAGGCTGTGTCCCGTCCTTATAAGTAAATACTTCTATCGTACCATTATGGCTATCCTGTGGTCACGTCAGTGTCCTTCTGATAAAGGAACATGTGTTCTCCTCATGTTTATCAAATGGAAGAGAAGGCTCTGTCTTCTATCTAACCTCATGACAACCTCATGTGCTGCTTCTAAGTCCTAGGATCAATCTATGATCCAATCTTCTTCATCTAAGATCCAACCACAATGAGATCTTCTTCTAGAGATCTCAGATCTTGCTTCTGATGGTGGAGATAGTACGGTCTCCCTTCTATTCTTCGAGGATTCTTCTAAGTGTCGCTGATAAGATCAGGACTTGCAATCGTGTGATAAGATGTCG
This sequence comes from Fistulinella staudtii, assembly GCA_038094235.1. Taxonomy (NCBI): domain Eukaryota; kingdom Fungi; phylum Basidiomycota; class Agaricomycetes; order Boletales; family Boletaceae; genus Fistulinella; species Fistulinella staudtii. The sequence continues at coordinate 24,720 of JBBPTS010000185.1, read as the reverse complement.
GAGATTGCCGAGATAAGATAAGATAAGTGTAACGGATTCAAAATCCTTACCTTGTCTGGAATCTGTCACCACATGCCTTCACCGCATGTTTGACTAGATGCCTCATTACGAGTCCTCAGTTCATTTCTATTTATGCTATCAATGATGTCATAGTCTGGACCATGACACATTCCCTTATCTTTACCTTATCGCTATCTATTAACATCATATGTAGAACACTCTAGTCCACCTCATGTAGTACGCATGCTGATACATGCTCCCTCCTCATGTAGTGATGTCATATGGTCCGTGCTCCATAGTAGATAGTATTTAATGGCAGCGATCCAGTGGTAAAGCTCCCCAGCTTTATTCACTTGATCTTCCCACATCAACTCTGAAGCTTCTGAAGTCCCACCCTTGCCCAGTTCGATAAGAACATCAACTGTGATCTGATGACAAGTCTCTTCACCACTGAAGCAAGCTCACTCCCCATTCGCTCACCTGCTTACTCGGATACCCTACCTTCCCTATGTCCCGTCTCCCTTCTCTTAAAGGATATATTGGCTGACATTCGCACATACAACTAAGCGAGTTGGTTGTGTTGCTTCAATAAGATAATATTGTCGAAATCTAATCTTCTTCAGAGTGCACCATTGCACAGAAGTGATAACAATAGCGATCGTTACAGCCTCTCAGAGACTTTAGTGAGAAGTGTAAAAGAACTGAGTTCAGGCACTCAAAGTGACCAATACAAGTCAACTGTCAAGCTACTCAAACTGAGTTACCCTCAGTTAAGCAACTCTTTATATATTGTGAGTATATTGTATATACATGTTTGTGTATAATTCCATAAGTGTAATTCTAAGAGTCATACCATATGAGCATAATATGCCATTGGGCAATAAGTAAGACATGAGGATGCATTATGCATCAAGGGTCTTCAGAACCAATTAAGGCAGTGCCATCTGAAATGAAAGAGAAGGAATGGAGATTAAATACTTGTGTATGTCGTTACTTCTGATGCCGGTGTTGAAATGGAAAAGCCAACAAATGACTTTGAATAGGAAGGGGAGGGACTGAGTAAAGGGCTCAGGGTTGACTTTAAGGTCTGAACCACCAAGTTACTTTGACTGAGGAATCATCCTCAGCAAAGTGACCTGGTATATATATTCCATAGAGTGTGTGTACATGTTTGTGCATATCTACCATAAACATATTTCTAGGAATCATACTATAAGAGCATAATTTGCCATTGGGCAATAAGTAAACATAAGGATGCCTTATGCATCAAGGGTCTTCAGAGCCAGTTAAAGGCAGTGCTTTCTATTATGGAAGAGAAGTGAAGCAGAGATTAAATACTCATGGGGTGTAACTTCTGATGTCCGATTCTGTGGTAAGGGCAGAGATTAAAGGGCAGTGCCCTTCATATAAGGAAAGAATGGAACAGGCTAATGGTGCCTAAGGGTGTGACACTTTATCATGAAAGGATCGGTCTCTTCTAGATCATGTGATCTTCATCATCATGTGATGTGTCACGTTGTTAGTCACGTGACCTGGCTTATGTCAGCAGAAAGCGAAAGAAAACGTCTAAGTCATCAAGACTTTATTGGGTTCGTAACACCATCCCCTTCTCATGGTCTTCAAGTTCCATCGAAGACCCTATTGGGTGGCTGGGTGGGATGTGAAGGTGACAGCACGGACGAAAAGGGTTTTATAGGGGTTTTCTAAGCTGTAGTTTTCGTAGAACGACTCTCATAGGTGGAGCTTGGGGTTCTTTTCATGGAATTCCGCTATTGCCTCTTTGGCATGGGTGAGGTTCTTCTCTGGTTCCCAAGTGCGGTTGTGTTCCAAGTATCCGTGCCAATGCACCAGATATTCCCATCTGTTCCATCATTTGTGAGCGTCAACGATAAAATCGACTTCATATTCTTCATCCTGATCCTCGGTCACTAGGACTGGACCTGGGTTCTGTACAGGTTGGCCGTCAAGGCATTCCTTGTAAGGTTTGATCTGTGATATGTTTACCACCAGATGTATTTTTATGTGAGAAGGAAGGAGTAGTTTAATGGCATTCTGACCGATAATCTGAATAATCTGGAAGGGGCCTAGCCACTTCTCAGAGAGCTTCCGAGGTTCTCGCATCAAGTAAAGGTTTTCCGTTGCAAGCAACACCTGGTCGCCCAGTTTGTAATCAGGGGCGTCAGATCAATGCTTGTCGGCTTGTCTTTTCATTGCCTCTTGGGCTTTTTCAAGGTTGGCGGACGTTTCCGCAAGGGTTTGCTCAATCTTCTGAGCGAGATCATCTGCCACTGGGGCTTTGGAAGTTCCTGGTTCTATTCCTATCCTTGGTGGGTAAGTCCATGTGACTTCGAATGGGGTTTTCTGGGAAGAAGCTTGCTTCTTCAAGTTATATGAGAATTGAGTGATGGGCAGCCATTCGCTCCAGTCATTCTGATGATCACAGATGAACAACCGAAGGTATTGCTGTAAGTCCCATATGATTCGCTCCGTCTGTCCGTCCATTTGGGGATAAGATGCTGTTGATAGGTGGGGTTTTATTTCTAAGCGGGTGCACAGATCTTTCATCACTTGTGCAACGAATTGGGGGCCGTGATCTGACACGATGCTTTGGGGAAGTCTGTGGTTCATCCAAACATGCTCTAAGTAGAGCTTGGCAGTGTCAAATGCCGTTATGGTTTTCTGACAGGGGATGAACTCTATTTCTTTAGAGAAACGATCCATTTCCACGAGAACTGCGTCATATCCATAGGAGATGGGTAGATCTGTGAGAAAGTTGGCAGAGATATCTTTCCATGGCATATTGGGTAGTTCTAACGGTTGTAGCTTGCCAGCTGGTGCCATGTTTCCTATCTTCATTTTCTGGCAAGTGTGGCATCAAGCTATATAATCTTTTACATCTTTAGTCATTCCTGGCCAATAGTAGTGAGTCTGGATAAGGTTCATCGTCTTTTCCACTCCTGGATGTCCTGCCACTGGCATATCGTGGTGGGTGGTCATTACCGTCATTCGGACCTTTTCTGATGTGAAGACTTTTCCTTCTTTCCTAAAGACTCCATCATCTGAGAGCTCAGCTCCCTGGTTTTCTATTTGGTTGACCTCTGATTCCCAAAGTTGTAGCGTTTCCGATTGGATCTGGTCTAGGATTCTGTCCCCATCATCTTCGATGCGTGTCAAACGGATCTTATCCGGGGTGATGAGTTGAATTCCCTTGTTATTGTTTTCAACTCCTTCTGCATGATCACTTCTTCTAGAGAGCACATCAGCTGCGGCCATTGCCATTCCTGGTTTGTGAACCCAGACATAGTTAAAGCGGGATAAGTATTGGCTCCATCGAGCCTGTCTTCTGTTGAGATCTTGTTTCTTCATGAACCACTGGAGGTTTGCGTGGTCATTCCAGATCTCGTACTGGAAGTGTAATGGCTCGTTACTTTCATGCTTCAGACTTAGAAGCAATGGCAAGAACCGGCATAGAAGCACAACCCAAACCACTATGCTTTTGACAAGCCAGAAGTTATCTTATCTTATCTCGGCAATCTCCGGTATCTTATCAGATATTGCACGATTGCAATGGACTTAGTCGTTTTCTCTTTCTCCCTCTCTTTCCCACGTACTCGCTGACATGATGGAAGATCTGATCTAAGATACAGATCCCATCTATCCATATTGGTCAGCACTGCCCTTTATGTTCCCACATTCATCTCCGCTTGCTTCCATTCCTATGACACATGTAACACATGCCCTTTTCATTACCCTTATCTCGGCTATGCTTTCTGATGGACTTTCTGATGTACTTATCGCTTCTCACGCACAGCCTAGATAAGCTCTGCCTCGATTAGGATAGACACAGCCATGTATCTTTACCTATATAAACTGAGGCAGCTCAACTGGCTAAACCCCAGTCTTGTTACCTTGGATCTCACACCTAACCAGTGTGCTCTACCAGCAGGACCCCTGATAGTAATCACCTCCTCTCCATCGCTTTCATAAGCAACCCTACGCCTTTGATAGGCTATCTCCCACCTCTGAAGTAAGAAGAAGTACGTCGGTTACAGGAAGCGTGCCCCTTCTAGGTAGTGGTGCCATTTCTCGAGTTCCCTGATAACACTCAGCATTTCTTTATCAAACACCAGATAGTTCCTTTCGGTGTCATTAAGGGCATGAGAGAAGAAGGCGACCGGGTGCCAATGTTCTTCCTTTTTCATTTCCAGGATTGCCCCTGTGGCAAAATCCGATGCGTCCATCTGTAGTCTATACTCCATTTCATCATCTGGGAACGCTAATATAGGAGCTGTGGAAAATGCTTCTTTGAGCCTGTCAAAGGCCCCTTCTTCTTCTGACTGCCACTGGAAGGGCAGATCTTTCTTGGTGAGGCAGGTTAGCGGTTTCGCGATGGATGCATAATCTTTGATGAAGCAGTGGTAGAAATTGGCTAGTCCTAGGAAGCTCCTTATGTCATGGAGGTTCCTTGGTTTCAGCCAACTTTGGATTGCGTCCACCTTTTCATTATCCATCTTGATCCCTTCCTTTCCCATGGTCATTCTGAGGAACTCTACTTCATCCATGGAGAAGGTGCATTTTTCGGGTTTAGCGAAGAGGTCGTTTTCTTCTAGCCTCTTCAGGACTTCTTTCACAATTCAGTCATACTCCTCCTGGGAGTCTGTCTTGGTGAATATGAGGAGGTCATCGATGTAGACAACCACCACATCTTCTAGGTCCGCAAAGATTTTGTTCATCATCGCTTGGAAGGTGGAGGGGGAGTTGCAGAGCCCGAAGTACATTACTAGGGGTTCGAAGGCTCCTCTGAAACAAATGAATGTGGCCTTCCATTCATCTCCTTCCTTGATGCGGACATTGTTGTAACCCCATCTGAGGTCAATCTTTGTGAACTTCTTTGCTCCATTGAGCTTATCCACAAGCTGGGATATAAGGGGTAAAGGATAGTTGTTTCGAACTGTATGTTTGTTTAGATAGCGGTAATCCTGTACCATGCGTTTTTGTCCATCCTTCTTTGGGATGAAGAAGACCAGCAAGGTTTGAGGGGATTTTGAGGGGCGTATGTACCCCTTTCATAGCTGTTCGTCTATGAACGTCAAGACTTCTTCTTGTTCTTTTGGTCCCAAAGGGATCAGCTTCCCTTTCTTCGGGGTAAAGGTTTCTTTGAGATCGATGGCGTGATCCCAGGGTTTTCTTAGTGGCATTCTCTTGGAGTCCTTTTCTTCGAATACCTTTAGCCATTTGTGGAATTGTTCCAGCACCAGTTGTGCGGGACGCTTCTTTTCTTCTTTCGGTGCTTCAATTGTGGCCCAAATGTGGTAGGCTGCCCAGGTGTTATCCTGTTCTTCTTTGTCATACGATGCTAGGAACTTGCTTCAGTCCTGAAGCATGTGGCAGGAGCGTGGGCAACAGGTGAATTTTAAAACTCCGGTCCTCCAGTCGATTTCCAGATTGTGCTTCTTTAGCCAGTTAAACCCTATAACCAAAGGGAATGTGGCGATGTCCGTGACTTCTGCCTCTATCCTTTCTCGGTGTCCTTGATACTCGATTTAGATCTGGGCTGTATGCATAATCCGGCCTGCGGAGTTGTGGGAGCCATCGAAGTTGATGACGGAGATAGGGTGTCGTAATTTCCTCATAGGGATATGTCGTTTTTCTGCCTATGTTTTATCGATGAAGGTTACGTTAGCACCGCTATCTAAGAGAGCTTCTACCGTGTTCCAGTCACGGTTCTTCTGATCAGAGGATATACAGATTTTAAGCGCTATCTCGTCTTTGGTCCTCACTGATCTGGTAAATAATTCTTCCGGAAAGGGAGTTGTATCTTTTTTGTTTTTACAAGAGGAATCAAGCGTGTATTTCTGGTCTGCACCATGCTCATCAAGAGATGCCTCTGACTGTGTATTGATTGTATCTTTAAAGTCCAAGGAAGAATACCTATTATTGGCAAACCGTTTTTCTGGTTTCAGTTCGCCTTCCCTTTCCCCTTCTGGTGGAAGGCCCTTCTGACGAAGTACTCCTGCATTTGGTCGAATGTCTTCCCCTTTATTTCATTCCAGGGGTCCGACACTTGTGGGCTTTCATCAGCTACCTCCCATGATGTTGCTCCTTCTTCTTTTGGAGCGCTTCTTCTTTCAGGGGCTTGTGATGTCTTTGCACCCCTGGCGTTATGATTGCCTTTCCGGCATTCCTTCTTGTGTTTGCCTCCGAGCCATTTGCATTTGGGGCAGGAAATTTTGGGTTTTGGGCATTCTTTAAGGAGATGCCCCGTCTGTCTACAGTTGAAGCATGCACCTCCTTTTGGTACATTCCCTCTTTCGGTGGTGGCCTGCCGGGCTGTAGCGGGGGTTTGGGGATTGTGTAGGTTCTGCCCCGTCTACATCCTGTATGCCTCATAGGCCTTGCCAATTTTTCTTATGTTGGTTAGGGTTGTGGAGATGAACAGACTCTGTTGGTCTGTTCGGAAGAGTTCTTGTCTGATTTCGTCAGACACTGCTTGCTCAAGGAGGAGGACTCTGAAATGAAAAGCCTTTCAAAGACTTTAAGTGAGGAGTGTAGGAACTGAGTTCAGGTACTCGAAGCGACCAGTACAAGTCAACTGTCAAGTTACTCAAACTAAGGAGTTACCCTCAGTTGAGCAACCCTTTATATATTGAGGGCATAGTGTGTACATATTTGTGCATAACTTCTATAAACATATTTCTAAGAAATTGTACCATAAGAGCATAATGTGCCATTGGGCGATAAGTGAAACATGAGGATGCCATGTGCATCAAGGGTCTTCAGATCCTGTAAAGGCAGTGCCTTCTAAAATGGAAGAGAAGTAAACGGAGATTAAATACTTGTGTATGGAAAGCTTCTGATGCTCGGTTCTGTGGTAAGGGCAGAGATTAAAAGGGCAGTGCCCCACATATTAAGAAAGTGGAAACGGGCTAATGGTGCCCAAGGGTGCGACACTTTGTCGCAAAGGATTCGTTCTCTTCTAGATCATATGATCTTCATCGTCATGTGATGTGTCATAGGGTTAGTCACATAACCTGGCTTATATCAGTCAATAAAGGAAAAACGTCTAAGTCCAGTGGACTTTTATTGGATTTGTAACAGACTCTGTGTTCGTCACTTAGATTGGCCCAGTTGTTAGCTGCTTGCCACTTGCAAGGAATGTATCGATATCGTCTCTCCTCTGCTTTAGTTTGGTGATGTTCACCATTGCCCAGTCATGGTGTAACATTGGCTTCATCAGACCTTCGAATTCTGTTTCGAAGTCGTTCCAGCATTGGAAGGTCGTTCTTCCTTGTAGGAGCTTTTCCAACTCCGATTGTGCCCAGGGTCCTCCTTTTTGCCCCTTTAGGCATGACAACACTGCTCTCATGCCTTCCACGAGTTTGATGTCATATTCTGGTGCTCCGGTGATCGGATCTACTTTATCTGTCCCATCACTGTACTTTGCCCTTATTAAGAAAAAGGGGTTCGACCTAAGCCAGGATCTCATCTTGATCCACCACTCATCGAACTTGGCTTTTGACCCATCGTATTCTCCTGGGTCCTTGAATGCTTCTATTCTACTTCCTCCCATAGATGACCCTGCCTAGTTCTGGTTTGCGATTGCAAGGGCATTATCTCTTTGCTCCTTGAGCGTTCTTATTTCATGGGCTTGGGCGTTCATCTTGGTAATCATGGCCTGGAGTTGGCCTCTGAGTGTGTCAAGTTGTTCTTCAATCGACATCATGGAAAAGAATATGAATTAGGTGGGTGGCTATCTCTGCAATGATACGCGAGGAGCTTCTTTCAACTTCCTACTGACCCAAGGCCTTACTTCTTGGCCTTCTTCAAAAGATATGAGGGGCGGAGGGGGGAGCAAAGGTCTGCTCTCACTTTGGACGTGTATGAGTAGTTCCTTTTTACCCGCTTCTTTCTCAGGCCTTCCTCTGTCTGTATTCCGATCTCCGATATGTCTCGTTTCCTTCCTGAGGGTCCTACCAATCTCCCTTCTCTCAACCTGTTCAAAAAGGCAATACGATCCCCACTATACATATTGAGTCTCTCCACAGTATCACGAAGATCCAATCTGTTCTCTTCTGCCTTCTCTACCAGATACTTGATCTTGAGCAGGAGGTAGGGTCCTTGGAGCTCCTCGTAGAAGCTCGGGGTGAGTCGGTTGGAGCGTTGCCTGCGGTCGGCTTGCTTGATGAGGTCAGTTACGCTTTGAATAAAGAGGCCAGCCTCTTTGTTGAACTTCTGGTGGGAGGCTACTACCTCCGGGTTGAGTGGTGCCGGTTCGTTGGTGAAAAGGTCTGTGGGAGGGGTGGAGGAGATGGAGAAGTGCGAAGATGGCACTGGTCCTGTTAGCATATGCGAGGTACAGAACTTCTGGTGGACATTACTTCTTTAATTGTCCTATTGTTGCAGCATCTTCTGAGGGCCTTCAGTGAAGATGTTCTTATCGACGGTGAAGTGGGTAGTTTGATTGTAGTGAAACGGAAAAGAACAACAAATGGGGGAAAACTGAGTAACTGCCTTAGAGAGTTGTCCTTTGTACGAGGAAACAACCAAGACAATCAAACTGAGGGACGTTCCCCAGTTTGTTGCTCGGTATATATATTCATAGGTATGTGTGTACATGTTGTGGCATAACTACCATAAGTGTAAATCTAGGAATCGTACCATATGAGTATAATGTGCCATTGGGCAATAAGTAAGGCATTGTTATGAATCCACAAAAGTCCCAATGACTTAGACGTTTTCTTTTGCTCTTTGCTGATATAAGCCAGGTCACGTGACTAACCTTGTGACACATCACCTGATGATAAAGATCACATGATCTAGATGAGAATGAATCCTTTGCGACAAAGTGTCGCACCCTTGGGCACCATTAGCCCGTTCCCTCTTTCCTTATACGGAGGGCACTGCCCTTTTAATCTCCGCCCTTACCACAGAACTGGGCATCAGAAGCTTTCCCTACACGAGTATTTAATTTCCATCTTACTTCTCTTCCATTTTAGAAGGCACTGCCTTTATTGGCTCCGAAGTCCCTTGATGCACGACGCATCCTCATGTTATACTTATTGCCCAATAGCGAATTATGCTCTTATGGTACGATTCCTCGATTTACGCTTATGGTAGTTATGCCACAACATATACATACAATTCCATGAATATATAAACCAGGTCACTTTACTGAGGATGACTCCTCAGTTAAAGTAGCTTGGCAGTGCAGACTCTAAAGCCCTGAGCCCTTTACTCAGTTCTCCCTCTTACAAAGTCTTTTAATGGCTTTTTCATTTCAGGCATGAGGATGCTTCGTGTATCAGAAGTCTTCAGAACCAATAAGGCAGTGCCTTCTAAAAGATGGAAGAGAAGAGAATGGAGATTAAATACTTATGTTGGTCATTACATCTGATGTCGGTGCCAGTTGCACAGGACGGAGATTAAAGGGCAGTGCCCCACGTATAAGGAAAGTAGAAATGGGCTAATGGTGCCCAAGAGTGCGACACTTCGTTGTGAGGGATTTGGTCTCTTCTAGATCATGTGATCTTCATTGTCATGTGATGTGTCACGTTGTTAGTCACGTGACCTGGCTTATGTCAGCAGAAAGTGAAAGAAAACATCTAAGTCATCAAGACTTTATTGGGTTCATAACACCAGGTATCCGTGCCAGTGCACTGAAGTGAACCTAACACTATAGACTTCTGAGTGCGAGGGACCTTGATATGGAAGCAAGAAGGACATGCAGCGTCAAGGAGAAAGTGTCCTTTGTTATCCAGGGACTAAACTGGGACCGAGTGAGCCCACTAATCTTTACAATCACTGTATTAGGTGAAAGTATCAAGTGAACAAGACTGGAGCTTCCATAGCTTAGTCTCTACTTCTTATATACAGTGAGTGGGAGGCTGTGTCCCGTCTTTTAAGTAAATGCTTCTGTTATATCATTGTGGCTATCCTGTGGCCACATCAGTGTCCTTCTGATAAGAGAGTATGTGTTCTCCTCATGTACATCAAATGGAAGAGAAGGCTCTGCCTTCTATCTATCCTTATGGCAACCTTATGTGCCGCTTCTGGGCTTCTAAGTCCTAGGATCAATCTATGATCCGATCTTCATCTAAGATCCAACCACGATGGGATCTTCTTCTAGAGATCTCAGATCTCGCTTCTGATGGTGGAGATAGTGCAATCTCCATTCTGTCCTTTAAGGATTCTTCTAAGTGTTGCTGATAAGATTAGGAGTTGCAATCATGCAATAAGATTCGGAGATTGCCAAGATAAGATAGTCGAAATCTAATCTTCTTCAAAGTGTGCTGTTGTGCAGAAGTGATAACAATAGTGATCATTACATTTTATAGATTCATAACAGATATTCCCATCTGTTCTGGTGTTTGCAAGCATCTACTATAAAGTCGACTTTGTATTCTTCATTCTGGTTGTCAGTTACCAGGACTGGTCCCAGGTTCTGGACGGGTTGGCCATCTAGGTGTTCCCTGTAAGGTTTGATCTGTGATATGTTTACTGTAATGATCCTTATCATTATCACTTCCATGCAACGGCGCATGAAGAGAGAGAGATCAGATTTCGACAATCTTATCTTATCTTATCACGGCAATCCCCAATCTTATCGCACGATTGCAAGTCCTGATCTTATCAGCAACACTTAGAAGAATCCTCGAAGGATAGAAGGGAGAACACCTTATCTCCACCACTAGAAGAGAGATCTGAGATCTCTAGAAGAAGATCCCATCATGGTTGGATCTTAGATGAAGAAGATTGGATCATAGATTGATCCTAGGACTTAGAAGCAGCACATGAGGTTGCCATGAGGTTAGATAGAAGGCAGAGCCTTCTCTTCCATTTATGAACATGAGGAGAACACATGTTCCCTTATCAGAAGGACACTGACATGGCCACAGGATAGCCACAATGGTACGATACTGTATTTACCATATGAGGCCTTACACTGCCTCATCAGAAGATGTATATAAAGTACGAGGGCTAGCAGTAGATGCCCTCCAGTCTTGTTAACTTGTGAATCTTACACCTAACCAGTGTGCTCTATCACCAGGACTCCTGGCAGTAGCTAAGTGGAGTTGCTTACTCAACCGCTTCCCTCTTCATTGGTGCACATATCCTATCATCAACACTTGCTCTTTGCCCTTATAGAAGATAGGGTTGACAAGGTTCTGAAGTACGAAGAGTGACTCTGAAGGCGATCCTTATCGCACCCTCTGAAGATACAGATAAGATCCCATCTTATCTCCTCCCTTAATAGTTGAGGACGATGTTGGTTACATTTACCACTGGATATATTTTTATCTGGGAAGGAAGGAGTAGTTTAACAGCATTGCGGCCAATAATTTGAATGATCTGGAAGGGCCCCAGCCACTTCTCAGAGAGCTTCTGAGATTCACATGTCAAGCAGAGATTGTAATGGCTTGTTACTTTCATGCTTCAGACCTAGAAGCGATGGCAAGAACCGGCATAGACGCACAACCCAAACCACTATGCTTTTGACAAGCCAGAAGTTATCTTATCTTATCTCGGCAATCTGCAATATCTTATCAGATAAAGTACGATTGCAAGGACTTAGTTGTTTTTCTCTTGCTCTCTCTCTTTCCCACACTCTCGCTGACATAAGGAAGATCTGATCTAAGATACAGATCTCATCTATCCATACTGGTCAGCATTGTCTCATTATGTTTGCACGTTCATCTCCACCTCTTCCATTCCTATACCTCATGTAACACATGCCTCTTTCATTACCGCTATCTCAGCTATACTTCTGATGGACTTTTCTGATGTACTTATTGCTTCTCATGCACAGCCTAGATAAGGCCCTGCTCAATTAGGATAGACACAGCCATGTATCTTTGCATATATATAGCCGGGTAGCTCGACTGGTAAAACCCCAGTCTTGCTTACTTGGATCTCACCTGCACAGCTGGTGCTCTACCAGTCAGACTCAGTTTTCCCCCCCTGCCCCCACTGAATAAGCACTCTATGCGTTCGAAAGGCTATCCATCCATAAGGGCCAACACTTCATGCCGTCCTTAAGAAGAAGAAAGTCTGCCTGTTTCAGAGATTATTGTAATAGCTTGTTACTTTCACGCTTCAGACTTAGAAGTGATGGCAAGAATTGGCCTAGATGCCCAACCCAAACCACTATGCTTTTGACAAGCCAGACGTTATCTTATCTTATCTCAGCAATCTCTGGTATCTTATCAGATATCACATGATTGCGAAGGACTTAGTTGTTTCTCTTTCTCTCCTTCCCTTTCCCATGCTCTTGCTGACATAAGGGAGATCTGATCTAAGGATGCAGATACCATCTATCCATATTGGTCAGCACAGCCAATTATGCTCTCACATTCATTTCTATCACTTCCATTCTTATGCCTCATGTAAGACACATGCCTCTTTCATTACCGTTATCACAGCTATGCTTTCTGATGGACCTTTCTGATATTCTTATCGCTTCTCACGCACAGCCTAGATAAGCTCTGCCTCGATTAGGATAGACACAGCCATGTACTTTTGTATATATATAGCTGGGTAGCATGACTGGTGTTACGAATCCAATAAAGTCTTGATGACTTAGACAAATTTCCCCTTTCACTGACATAAGCCAAGTCACATGACCGACAACGTGACTCATCACATGACGATGAAGATCACATGATCTAGAAGAAACCGAACCCTTTGCAACAAGTGTCACACCCTTGAGCACCACTAGCCCATTCCCACTTCCCTTATACACAGGGCACTGCCCTTTTCATTTCCGCCCTGTGCAACTGGCACCAGCATCAGACATAATGACATACATGACTATTTAATCTCCATTATGCTTCTCTTCCATTACAGAAGGCACTGCCTTTATTGGCTCCGAAGACCCTTGATGCACGATGCATCCTCATGCCCTACTTATCACCCAATGGTACATTATGCACATATGGTACGATTCCCTTAGAAATATGTTTATAGAAACTATGCCACAATATGTACATACAAACCGATGAATATATAAACCAGGTAACTCTACTGAGGACAACTCCTCAGTTAGAGTAACTTGGCAGTACCGACTAAAGTCAACTCTGAGTCCTCTACTCAACCTCTTCCTCTTCTAAAAGTCACTAGTTGGCTTTTTGTTTCACTTTACTCTAACTACTCACTTCACTGTCGACAAGAATGTCCTCGCTGAAGGCCCACTCAGAAGATGCTACAACCATTGGATGATTAAAGAAGTAACATCCCCTCAGAAGTAAACTTACTCCTCACACTAACAGGACCAGTGCCCTCTTTGCACTTCTCGATTTCCTCCACCCCTCCCGCAGATCTCTTCACTGATGAACCAGTGCCACTCGACCCAGAGGTAGTAGCCTCCCACCAGAAGTTCGACAGAGAGGCAGGCCTCTTCATCCAAAGTATCACTGACCTTGTCAAGCAGGCGCAGAGAAGACAGCGTCTGAACTGACCTGCCCCTAGCTTCTACAAGGAGCTACAAGGACCGTACCTGCTCCTAGAAATAGAGTACCTGGTCAAACAGGTGGAGAAGGAAGGATTGGATCTTTGTGGTACTGCAGAGATACTCGATACGTTCAGTGGGGATCATACTGCTTTTCTGAAAGGGTTGAAAGAAGGGAGACTGGTAGGACCCTCAGGAGGGAAACGCGAGATATCAGAGATAGGAGTACAGATGGAAGAAGGCCTGAGAAAGAAGCGAGTAAAAAGGACCTACTCATACACTTCCAAAGCGAGAGCAGACCCTTGCTCCCCCCTCCGCGCCTCATACCTATTGAAGAAGGCCAAGAAGTAAGGCCTTGGGTTAGTAGGAGACCGAAAGAAGTCCCTCGTGTAGTATCACTGCAGCAATAGCCACCCCCCCCTAATAAATAACTTTTTTTCTTGCCACCATGTCCTATGAAGAACAACTCGAAGAGCTCCACAATCAGATGCAAGCCATGTACACTCAAGTGTCCAGCCAGGCACAAGAGATACATCTATTGACAGAGAGAAATCAAGCTCTCGCTTTGGCAAGCGCACAAAGATGGAGCTCATCACCTTTGGGAGGAAGCAAGATAGAAGCCTTCAAGGACCCTGGAGAATATGACAGGTCAAAAGCAAAGTTTGACGAATGGTGGATCAAGATGAGATCTTGGCTCTGAAACAAAAAGCCAATCAATGACTTTAGAGGAAGGGGGGTCGAGTAGAGGACTCAGAGATGACTTTAAGTCGGTACTGCCAAGTTACTCTAACTGAGGAATCGTCCTCAGCAGAGCGACCTGGTTTATATATTCATGGGTCGTGTTTGTACATGTGTGGCATAACTACTATAAACGTATTTTAAAGAATCATACCATATGAGTGACATATGCTATTGGATGATAAGTGGGGCATGAGGATGCATCGTGCATCAGGGTCTTCAGGACCAGTTAAAGGCAGTGCCTTCTGTAATGGAAGAGAAGCATAACGGGAATTAAATATTCGTGTGCTTTGTGACTTCTGATGTCCTGCCTAGTTGCATAGGACAGAGATTAAAGGGCAGTGCCCTGCGTATAAGGAAAGAGGGAATAGGCTAATGGTGCCCAAGGGTGTGACACTTGTCGCGAAGGATTCATTCTCTTCTAGATCATGTGATCTTCATTAGCATGTGATGTGTCATGGGGTTAGTCACGTGACCTTGGTTTTGTGAGTAAAGAGTGAACAAAAACGTCTAAGTCATCAAGACTTTTATGGATTCGTAACAGGCTCCACTCAAACCCCTTCTTCTTGGTAAAAGCTAAGTACAATGACAGAATGGATAAGATAGATCTGATCACAGGAGAACAGGAGTATGATATACAACTCATGGAAGGAATGAGAGCTGTCCTCTCCCATCTCAAAGGACAGAAAGAAGGACCATGGATGCAGTCGGAGCTAGAGAAGCTCCTCCAAGGGCGCACCTCCTTCAAAAGATGGGAGGACTTCGAAACAGAATTCGAAGGGCTCATGAAACCGATGTTACACTGCGACTGGGCCATAGTGAACATCACCAAACTATGACAAGGAAGGGACGATATAGATACATTCCTTGTGAAATGGCAGGTGGCAAACAACCACACCAACTTGTCAGAATGGGGTGGTCCTTCTTGAACAAGCGGTAAATGACGATATCTGCCAAGAACTCTTCAGAACCGACACCCGGTCCCTATACATCTCAACAACCCTTACCCAAATAAGAAAGATTGGGAAGGCATTTGAGGCCTACAAAATGTATACCGGCCAAAACATGGGAAAAACATTCTCCCCCTCCTCCTCCTCCTACCAACCACGAAATGCTGCCACAGCATCCACTGTAACCATGCCAAAAGGAGCATGCTTCAATTGTGGACAAATGGGACATCTCTTAAAAGAATGTCCAAAACCCAAGATCTCCTGCCCCAAATGCAAATGGCTAGGGGGAAAGCATAAGAAGGAATGCCGGAAAGGCAACCAAAATGCCCTGGGTGCAAAGACGTCACAAGCCCCGGAAAGGAATAAAAGCGCTCCAAGAGGAGAAGGAGCAACAACATGGGAAGTCGCTGATGAAAATCCCCAAGTGTCAGATCCCTGGAACAAAATCAAAGGGAAAATATTTGACTAAATACAGGAGTACTTTGTCAGGAGAGCTTTCTAACAAAAGGGAAAAGGGAAGGCGAACTGAAACTGGAAAAACGGTTCACCAACAATAAGTATTCTTCCTTGGATTATACAGACATAGTCGATACATGGTCAGAGGCGTCTCTTGACGAGTGTAGTGCAGATCAGAAATGCACACTTGATTCCTCTTTCATGAACAAGGAAGATATGACCCTCTTTCCAGAAGAACTCTTTACCAGATTGGCGGTGATCAAAAATGAAATAGCACTCAAAATACACATGTCCCCCAATCAGAAGAACCGTGACTGGAATGCGGTAGAAGCTCTCCTCGATAGCGGGGCAAATGTAACCTTTATCAACAAAACATGGGCAGAAAAGCACCACATCCCGATGAGAAAACTATGGCATCCCATCTCCGTCATCAATATGGATGGCACCCACAACTCCGCAGAGCAGATTATGCATACAGCCCAAATCCAAATCGAATACCAAGGATATCGAGAAAGGATAGAGGCAGAAGTAATGGACATCGCCATGTTCCCCCTGGTAATAGGGTACAACTGGCTAAAGAAGCATAACCCAGAGATCAACTGGAGATCTGGACAACTGAAGTTTACACAATGTCCCCATTCCTGTCACATGCTCCAAGATCGAAGCGAATTCTTGGTATTGTGTGACAAAGAAGAACAAGACAATGCCTGGATGGCATACCACATAAGAGTGGCAATAGAAAAGCCCAAAGAAGAAAAGAAGCGCCCTGGAGAACTGGTACCAACACGCTTCCATAAATGGTTAAAGGTGTTTGAGGAGAAAGACTCCGAAAGGATGCCAATAAGAAAACCCTGGGATCACACAATCGATCTCAAAGAAACCTTCACCCCAAAGAAAGGGAAACTGATCTCTTTGGGACCCAAGGAACAAGAAGAAGTCTCGGCGTTTATAGATGAACAATTATGGAAGAGGTACATCCACCCCTCAAAATCCCTCAAAACCTCGCTGGTCTTCTTCATCTCAAAGAAGGATGGAAGGAAGAGAATGGTATAGAACTACCGATACCAAAACGAACACACTGTTCGAAACAACTACCCGCTGCCCCTCATTTCTCAGCTGGTGGACAAGCTCAAAGGAGTAAAAAAAGTTTACAAAGATCGATCTCAGATGGAGATACAATAACGTCCACATCAAGGAGGGTGACGAATGGAAGGCCGCTTTCATATGCTTCAGAGGAGCATTTGAACCCCTAGTCATGTACTTTGGGCTATGCAACTCTCCTTCCACCTTCCAAGCAATGATGAACGAGATCTTCACCGACTTAGAAGATGTTGTAGTGGTCTACATTGACGACCTCCTCATATTCACAAAAAGCAATTCCCAGGAGGAACATGACCATATCATGAAAGAAGTCCTTAAAAGGTTAGAAGAAAATGATCTATTTGCAAAACCAGAAAAATGCACGTTCTCCATGGATGAAGTAGAATTCCTCAGAATAACAGTGGGAAGGGAAGGAATTAAGATGGACGGAGAGAAGGTAGACGCAATTCAAGCCTGGCCGAAGCCAAGGAATCTCCATAACATATAAAGCTTCCTCGGACTGGCCAACTTCTACCACCGATTCATCAAGGACTATGCCTCCATCGCCAAACCCTTGACCCACCTGATGAAAAAGGACCTGCCCTTCCAGTGGCAGGCGGAAGAGCAAAATGCCTTTGAAAGGCTCAAAGAAACATTTTCCACAGCCCCCATTCTCACCTTCCCTGATGATGAAACAGAGTATAGATTACAGATGGACGCATCGGATTTTGCCACAGGGGCAATCCTGGAAATGAAAAAGGAAGATCATTGGCACCCTGTTGCCTTCTTCTCTCATGCCCTCAATGACACCAAAAGAAACTACCCGGTTGAAACGAAAAAGCCACTAAGGGACTTTAGAGGGAAAAGACTGAGTAAAGGGCTCAGAGACTTTAGAGTCTGCACCGCCAAGCTACTTTGACTGAGGAGTCGTCCTCAGCAAAGCGGCTTGGTTTATATATTCATGGGGTTGTATGTACATGTTGTGGCATAACTACCATAAACGTATTTCTAAGGAATCATACCATAAGAGCATAATGTGCCATTGGGCGATAAGTATAACATGAGGATGCAACGTGCATCAAGGGACTTCGGAAGCTATAAAGGCAGTGCCTTCTATAATGGAAGAGAAGTAAACGGAAATTAAATACTCGTGTATGTCGTTGCGTCTGATGCCGGTGCCAGTTGCACAGGGCAGAGATGAAAGGGCAGTGCCCCTTGTATAGGGAAAGTAGAAATGGGCTAATGGTGCCCAAGGGTGCGACACTTGTCGCGAAGGATTCGGTGTCTTCTAGATCATGTGATCTTCATCGTCATGTGATGTGTCATGGGGTTGGTCACATGACCTGGCTTATATCAGTCAAGAGTGAAGAAAAACGTCTAAGTCACTAGGACTTTTTATGGATTCGTAACACCGGTGTTCGATAAAGAAATGCTCAGTGTAATAAGGGCTTTAGAGAAATGGCGCCACTACCTAGAAGGGGCACACTTCCAGTTCGAGATCTGGAATGACCATGCGAACCTCCAGTGGTTCATGCAAAAACAAGATCTGAACAGAAGACAGGCTCGATGGAGTCAATATCTATCTAGATTCAACTACGTCTGGGTTCATAAACCTAAAATGGCAATGGCCGCAGCAGATGCGCTTTCTAGAAGAAGTGATCATGCAGAAGGAGTTGAGAATGACAATAAGGGCATCCAACTTATCTCCCCAGATAAGATCCGCTTGACACAAGTTGAAGATGATGGGGACAGAATCCTAGACCAGATCTGATCGGAAACCTTACAACTTCAGGAATCAGAGGTCAATCAAATAGAAAACCAGGGAGCTGAGCTCTCAAACGATGGAGTTTTCAGGAAAGAAGGCAAAGTCTTCACACTGGAAAAGATCCGGATGACAGTAATGACTGCCTACCATGATACACCAGTGGCAGGACATCCAGGAGTGGAAAAGATGATGAGCCTGATCCAGACTCACTACTATTGGCCAGGAATGACCAAAGACATAAAAGACTACGTGGCTCGATGCCACACCTGTCAAAAAATGAAAACAGGAAACACAGCCCCAGCCAGAAAGCTACAACTGCTGGAACTGCCGAATATGCCATGGGAAGATATCTCCGCGGACTTTCTCACCAATCTACCCATCTCCCACGGCTATGACTCAGTACTTGCTGTAATGGATCGATTCTCCAAAGAAGTGGAATTCATCCCCTGTAACAAAACGATTAGTGCATTTGAAATGGCTAAGCTCTACCTTGAGCATGTTTGGATGAATCACAGACTTCCCCGAAGCATCGTCTCAGATTGCGGCCCACAATTTGCCGCACAAGTAATGAAAGATCTGTGTACTGTAACCGTCATACTTCTTATTAATTTCAGAGGAGAGGGATGGCCTATCAAAGGTGTAGCGTTGCTTGTGAAAGCGATGGAGAGGAGGTGATTACTATCAGGGGTCCTGCTGGTAGAGCACACTGGTTAGGTGTGAGATCCAAGGTAACAAGACTGGGGTTTAGCCAGTCGAGCTGCCTCAGCTTATATAGGCAAAGATACATGGCTGTGTCTATCCTAATCGAGGCAGAGCTTATCTAGGCTGTGTGTGAGAAGCGATAAGTACATCAGAAAGTTCTATCAGAAAGCATAGCCGAGATAGCAGTAATGAAAAAGGCATGTGTTACATGAGTCATAAGAATGGAAGTACGCGGAGGTGAGCGTGAGAACATAATGGGCAGTGTTGACCAATATGGGTAGATGAGATCTGTATCTTAGATCAGATCTTCCATTATGTCAGTGAGTATGTGGGAAGGAAAAGGGAGAAAGAGAAACAACTAAGTCCATTGCGATCGTGCGATATCTGATAAGATACCGGAGATTGCCAAGATAAGATAAGACAGCATGTAGCTTGTCAAAAGCGTAGTGGTTTGGGTCGTGCTTCAATACCAGTTCTTGTCATTGCTTCTAAGTCTGAAGCGTGAAAGTAATGGGCTGTTACAGCCATTGGAATGGCAAGTCCTTTTTGGTGAGACAGGTTAGGGGTTTCGTGATGGATGCGTAGTCCTTAATGAATCAGTGGTAGAAGTTGGCGAGTCCAAGGAAGCTCTGTACGTCATGGAGGTTCCTGGGTTTTGGCCAAACTTGGATTGCTTCCACCTTTTCGTCATCCATTTTGATCCTGTCTTTTCCCACAGTCATTCTGAGGAATTCTACTTCTTCCACAGAGAACGTACATTTTTCTGGCTTGGCGAAAAGATCATTCTCTTCTAGCCTTTTTAGGACTTCATTCACAATTCGGTCATGTTCCTCCTGGGAGTGTAACGGCTCATTACTTTCATGCTTCAGATCTAGAAGCAATGGCAAGGACCGGCATAGACGCACAACCCAAACCACTATGCTTTTGACAAGCCAGAAGCCATCATTATCTTATCTTGGCAATCTGCACTATCTTATCAGATATCGTGTGATCGCAAAGGACTTAGCCTCTTTTCTTTCCTCTCTCTCTTTCCCATGCTCTTGCTGATGAAAGGAAGATCCAATCTAAAGATACAGATCTCATCTATCCATATCGGTCAGCAGTGCCTTATCATGTTCTCGTGTTCATCTCCACTGCTTCCATTCTTATGCCTCATGTAACACATACCCTTTTCATTACCGCTATCTTGGCTATGCTTTCTGATGGACTCTTCTGATGTACTTATCGCTTCTCATGCACAGCCTAGATAAGGCCCTGCTCGATTAGGATAGACACAGCCATGTACTTTTGTATATATATAGCCAAGGAGCTCAACTGGTAAAACCCCAGTCTTGTTTACTTGGATCTCACATCTAACTGGTGTGCTCTACCAGTCAGACTCAGTTCCCCCATCCTCTCGCTGAATAAGCATCCTACGCCTTCAAAGGCTATCCTCCACAAAGGGCCAATGCTTCATGCTGTCCTTAGAAGAAGAAGAAGTCTGACTATTTCAGGGAGTCCGTTTTTGTGAATATGAGGAGGTCATTGATGTAGACCACCACGACATCTTCTAGATCAGTGAAGAACTCATTCATCATTGTCTGGAAGGTGGAAGGGGAGTTGTATAGCCTGAAGTACATTACTAGGGGTTCGAAAGCTCCTCTAAAGCAAACGAAGGCGGCCTTCCATTCATCTCCTTCCTTGATGTGAACATTATTGTAACCCCATCTGAGGTCGATCTTTGTGAACTTCTTTGCTCCTTTGAGCTTGTCTACCAGCTGCGAAATGAGAGGCAGGGGGTAGTTGTTTCGAACTGTGTGTTTGTTTAAGTAACAGTAGTCCTGTACCATTCATTTTCATCCATCCTTCTTTGGGATGAAGAAGACCAGCAAGGTTTGGGGGGATTTGGAAGGATGAATATATCCCTTTCGTAGTTGTTCGTCAATAAATGCCGAGACTTCTTATTCCTTAGGTCTCAAAGGGATCAGCTTCCCTTTCTTTGAAGTGAAGGTATCCTTGAGATTGATAACATGATCCCAGGGTTTTCTTATCGGCATTCTTTCAGAATCTTTTTCCTCAAACACCTTTAACCATTTGTGGAAGTGAGCTGGCACCAGTTGTACAGGTGACTTCCGTTCTTCTTTTGGTTTTTCTATTGTGGCTCAGATATGGTATGCTATCCAGGCATTATCCTGTTCCTTTTTATCACACATGACCAAGAATTCGCTTTGATCTTGGAGCAGGTGACAGGAGTGAGGGCAGCGAGTGAATTTTAGTTCCCTGGATCTCCAGTTGATCTCTGGATTATGCTTCTTTAGCCAATTATACCCTATAACTGGAGGGAATGTGGCGATGTCAGTAACTTCTGCCTCTATCCTTTCTCGGTGTCCTTGGTACTCAATTTGGATTAGGGCTGTGTGGGTTATCTTCCCAGCGGAGTTATGAGTCCCATCTACATTGATTACAGAAATGGGATGGTGTAGTTTTCTCATTGGGATGTGGTGTTTTTCTGCCCACATTTTATCGATGAAGGTAACGTTGGCACCGCTGTCGAGGAGTGCTTCTACCATATTCCAGTCACAGTTCTTCTGATCAGGCAAGATTTGGATTTTTAGGCTTATCTCATGTTTTGTTACGGCTGATTGAGTAAATAGTTCTTCCGGAAAGGGTGTTGTTTCTTTCTTGGGTGAAGCAAAAGAGGAATCAAGCATGCGTGTGTGGTCCGCACTGCGCTCATCTAGAGACGCCTCCGACCGTGTATTGTTTGTGTCCATTACATCCAAGAAAGAATACTTATTTTTGGCAAACTGTTTTTCCAGTTTCAGTTCACCCTCCCTTTCCCCTTCTGCTGGAAGGCCCTTCTCATGAAGTACTCCTGCATTTGGTCAAACGTTTTCCCCTTAATTTTGTTCCAGGTGTCTGACACTTGTTGTTACGAATCCAATAAAGTCCACTGGACTTAGAAGTTTTTCTTCGCTTTCGATTGACATAAGCCAGGTCACGTGACAAACCCCGTGACACATCACATGATGATGAAGATCACATGATCTAGACGAGACCCGAATCCTTCGCGACAAGTGTCGCACCCTTGGGCACCACTAGCCCATTTCCACCTTCCTTATACGCGGGGCACTGCCCTTTCATCTCTGCCCGGTACAACTGGCACCGGCATCAGAAGTTACGAAAGACACGAGTAATTAATCTCCGTTCCTTCTCTTCCATTCCAGAAGGCACTGCCTTTTATTGGTTCCGAAGACCCTTGATGCACGATGCATCCTCATGTTATACTTATCGCCCAATGGCACATTATGCTCTTATGGTACGATTCCTCTAAATACGCTTATGGTAGCTACGACACACATGTACAAATATGAACCTATGAATATATATACGAGACACCAACTGGGACAACGGTCCTCAGTTTGGTTGTCTTGGAGTTTTCCCTTAACCAGGACAGACTTGCAAGGTCGCTACTCAGTTCCCCATTCCTCTTTGTTCTGTTTTCGTTTCATCTTCCATTACAGAAGGCACTGCCTTTACTGGCTCCAAAGACCCTTGATGTATGATGCATCCACATGTTATACCTATCACCCAATGGCACATTATGCTCTTATGGTATGATCTTTAGAATTACGCTTATGGTAGTTATGCCACAACATGTATATACAAAACCTATGAGTATATATACCAAGCACCAACTGGGACAATGGTCCTCAGTTTGGTTGTCTTGGAGTTTTCCCTTAATCAGGAAAGACTTACAAGCCCGCTACTCAGTTCCTCACCCTATCCCTGTTCTGTTTTCATTTCACGAAGCTTCCTTGGGCTGGTCAACTTCTACCACCGATTCATCAAAGATTATGCATCTATAGCAAAACTATTGACAAGTCTCACCAAAAAGGACTTGCCCTTCCAGTGGCAGTCAGAAGAACAAGGAGCTTTCAACAGGCTCAAAGAAGCGTTTTCTACAGCCCCCATTCTAGCATTTCCAGATGACAAAACGGAGTATCGACTACAGACGGACACATAGGATTTTGCCACAGGGGCAATCCTGGAAATGAAAAAGGAAGAACGATGGTATCCTGTTGCCTTCTTCTCTCATGCCCTTAATGACACCGAAAGGAACTATCTGGTGTTTGATAAAGAAATGCTCAGTGTAATTAGGGCACTAGAGAAGTGGAGACATTACCTCGAAGGAGCATGTTTCCAGTTTGAGATCTGGAATGACCACACAAACCTCTAGTGGTTCATGCAAAAACAAGATCTGAACAGATGACAAGCTTGTTGGAGCCAATATTTATCCCACTTCAACTATGTCTGGATACATAAGCCAGGAACAGCGATGGCCACAGCAGATGTACTTTCTAGAAGAAGTGATCATACAAAAGGAGTTGAGAATGACAACAAAGGCATCCAACTCATATCCCCAGATAAGATCTATTTGACACACATCGAAGATGATGGGGACAGAATCCTTGACCAGATCTGATCAGAAACCCTACAACTTCAGGAATTGGAGGTCAACCAAATAGAAAACCAGAGAGCAGAGCTCTCAGATGATGGAGTTTTTAGAAAAGAAGGCAAGATCTTCACACCAGAAAAGGTCCAAATGACATTGATGACTGCACACCATGACATGCCCATGGCTGGACATCCTGGAGTGGAAAAGACAATGAGCCTGATTCAACTCCACTACTATTGGCCAGGAATGACCAAAGATGTAAAAGAATATGTGGCCCAGTGCCACATCTGCCAGAAAATGAAAACAGGAAACATAGCCCTAGCTGGCAAGTTGCAACTCCTGGAATTACCAAACATGCCATGGGAAGACATCTCCACCAACTATCTCACTGATCTACCAGTCTCCTATGGCTATGATTTGGTTCTCACTATTATAGATTGATTTTCTAAAGAAGTAGAATTCATCCCCTGTCAGAAAACGATCACAGTGTTCGAAACTGCCAAACTCTATCTAGAGCATGTTTGGATGAACCATGGACTTCCCCAAAGCATTGTATCAGATCATGGCCCACAATTTGCCACTCAAGTAATGAAAGATCTATGCATGTAATGATCACTATCATTATCACTTCCGTGCAATGGTGCACAAAGAGAGAGATTAGATTTCGACAATCTTATCTTATCTTATCACGGCAATCTCCGACATCTTATCGCACGATTGCAGATCCTGATCTTATCAGCGACACTTAGAAGAATCCTCAAAGGATAGAAGGGAGATCACACTATCTCCACCACCAGAAGCAGAGATCTGAGATCTCTAGAAGAAGATCCCATCATGGATGGATCTCAAGATGAAGAAGATCAGATCATAGATTGATCCTAGGACTCAGAAGCGGCACATGAGGTTGCCATTGAAGCGAACCTAACACTGATAACTTCTGCGTGCGAGGAACCTTGACGTGGAGACAAGAGGGACGCTCAGCGTCAAAGGGGAAAGCGTCCTTTGTTATCCAGGGACCAGACTGGGACTGAGTGAGCCCACTAATCTTTACAATCACTGTATTAGGTGAAAGTATCAAGTGAACAAGACTGGAGCTTCCGTAGCTCAGTCTCTACTTCTTATATACAGTGAGTGGGAGGCTGTGTCC
>JBBPTS010000184.1:0-26358 GCA_038094235.1 Fistulinella staudtii | reverse complement strand
ATCAGGACTTGCTTTCGAGCGACAAGATGTCGCTGATTGCCGAGATAAGATAAGATAAGATTGTCGAAATCTAATCTTCCTCTTCATGCGCCGTTGCGCGTAAGTGCTAACGATAGCGATCGTTACAATATATATATTCATAGGGTTGTATTTGTACATGTGTGTCATAGCTACCATAAACGTATTTCTAGGAATCGTACCATATGCGCATGATGTGCCATTGGGCGATAAGGATAACATGAGGATGCGGCGAGCATCAAGGGTCTTCAGAGCCAGTAAAGGCAATGCCTTCTAAAATGGAAGAGAAGCGAACGGAAATTAAATACTCGTGTGTGTCGTTACTTCTGATGTCGGTGCCAGTTGCACAGGACGGAGATTAAAGGGCAGTGCCCCACATATGGAAAGTAGGGACGGGCTAGTGGTGCCCAAGGGTATGACACTTGTCATGAAAGGTTCGTGTCTCGTCTAGATCATGTGATCTTTCATCGTCATGTGATGTGTCACATGACCTGGCTTATGTCATTCGAAAGTGAGAAAACGTCTAAGTCCAGTGGACTTTATTGGATTCGTAACACCATCCCCTTCTCATGGTCTTCAAGTTCCATCGAAGACCCTAATGGGTGGTTGGGTGGGATGTGAAAGTGACGGCGCGTACGAAGAGGGTTTTGTAGGGGTTTTCTAAGCCGTAGTTTTCGTAGAACGACTCGCGTAGGTGGAGCTTGGGATTTTTCTCATGGAATTCCGCTATTGCCTCTTTGGCGTGGGTGAGGTTCTTCTCTGGTTCCCATGTGCGGTCTTCTTCCAAGTACCCGTGCCAATGCACAAGATATTCCCATCTATTCCTTTGTTTGCGAGTGTCGACGATGAAATCGACTTCATATTCTTCATCCCGGTCCTCGGTCACTAGGACTGGCCCTGGGTTCTGTACAGGTTGGCCGTTGAGGCATTCCTTGTAAGGTTTAATCCGTGATACGTTTACCACCGGATGTATTTTTATGTGTGAAGGAAGGAGTAGTTTAACGGCATTCCAGCTGATCAGTTGGGTAATCTGGAAGGGGCCTAGCCACTTCTCAGAGAGCTTCCGTGATTCCCGCGTCAAGCAGAGGTTGTCCATTGCAAGCAGCACCTGATCGCCAAGTTTATATTTGGGGGTGTCAGATTGGTGCTTGTCAGCTTGTTTTTTCATTGCCTCTTTGGCTTTTTCTAGGTTTGCAGACGTTTCTGCGAGGGTTTGCTCGATTTTGCGAGCTAGTTCGTCTGCTGCTGGGGCTTTAGAAGTACCGGGTTCTATTCCCATCCGTGGTGGGTAAGTTTATGTGACTTCGAAGGGGGTTTTCTGAGAAGACGCCTGCTTCTTTGAGTTATATGAGAATTGAGCGATGGGCAGCCATTCGCTCCAGTCATTCTGATGATTGCAGATGAACAACCGAAGGTATTGCTGTAAGTCCCGTATGATTCGCTCCGTCTGTCCGTCCGTTTGCAGATATGATGCCGTTGATAGGCGGGGTTTTATTCCTAGGCATGTGCACAGATCTTTCATCACTTGTGTGGCGAATTGAGGGCCGCGGTCCGACACGATGCTTCGGGGTAGTCCGTGATTCATCCAAATTCACTCTAGGTAGAGTTTAGCGGTTTCAAACGCACTAATGGTTTTGTGGCAGGGGATGAATTCCACTTCTTTGGAATATCGATCCATAACAGCAAGTACTGAGTCATATCCCTGGGAGATGGGTAGATCTGTGAGGAAGTCGGCGGAGATATCTTCCCATGGCATGTTCAGCAGTTCCAGCAGTTGAAGTTTGCCGGCTGGGGCTGTATTTCCTGTTTTCATTTTCTGGCATGTGTGGCATTGAGCCACGTAATCTTTTACGTCTTTGGTCATTCCTGGCCAATAGTAGTGAGTCTGGATAAGGGTCATCGTCTTCTCCACTCCTGGATGTCCTGCCACAGGCATATCGTGGTGAGCAATCATTACTGTCATTCGGACTTTCTCCGGTGTGAAGACCTTTCCTTCTTTCCTAAAGACTCCATCGTCTGAGAGCTCTGCTCCTTGGTTTTCTATTTGATTGACCTCCGATTCCCGAAGCTGTAATGTTTCCGATCGGATCTGGTCTAAGATTCTGTCCCCATCATCTTCAATGTGTGTCAAACGGATCTTATCTGGGGTTATGAGTTGAATCCCTTTGTTATTGTTTTCAACTCCTTCTGCATGATCACTTCTTCGAGAGAGTGCATCTGCTGCGGCCATTGCCGTACCTGGCTTGTGTACCCAGATATAGTTAAAGCAAGATAAATATTGGCTCCATCAAGCTTATCTTCTGTTGAGATCTTGTTTTTGCATGAACCACTGGAGATTTGCGTGGTCATTCCAGATCTCAAACTGGAATCGTGCCCCTTCTAGATAGTGACGCCACTTCTCAAGTGCCCTGATTACACTCAGCATTTCCTTGTTGAATACTGGGTAATTTCTTTCGGTGTTGTTCAGGGCGTGGGAGAAGAAGGCGACTGGGTGCCAGCGATCTTCCTTTTTCATTTCCAGGATTGCCCCTGTGGCAAAATCCAATGCGTCCGTCTGTAATCTATACTCCGTTTCGTCATCTGGGAATGCCAGAATGGGGGCTGTGGAAAACGCTTCTTTGAGCCTTTCGAAGGCGGCTTGTTCTTCTGACTGCCACTGAAAGGGCAAGTCCTTTTTCATGAGGCGGGTTAAGGGTTTCGCGATGGATGCATAGTCTTTGATGAATCGGTGGTAGAAATTGGCTAGCCCTAGGAAGCTCCGTATGTCATGGAGGTTCCTGGGTTTTGGCCATGCGTGTATTGTGTCCACCTTTTCGTTATCCATCTTAATCCCGTCCTTTCCCACCATCATTCCGAGGAATTCTACTTCATCCACGGAGAATGTGCATTTTTCTGGTTTAGCAAAGAGATCGTTTTCTTCTAACCTCTTCAGAACTTCTTTCACGATTTGGTTATGCTCCTCCTGGGAGTCCGTCTTCGTGAATATTAGGAGGTCATCGATGTATACAACCACCACATCTTCTAGATCCATGAAGATCTCGTTCATCATAGCTTGGAAGGTGGAAGGTGAGTTGCACAGCCCGAAGTACATAACTAGGGGTTCGAAGGCTCCTCTGAAGCAAACGAATGCGGCCTTCCATTCATCTCCTTCCTTGATGCGAACATTGTTGTAGCCCCATCTGAGGTCTATTTTTGTGAACTTCTTTGCTCCTTTGAGCTTATCTACCAGCTGAGAAATGAGGGGCAGCGGGTAGTTGTTTTGCACCGTGTGCTCGTTTAGGTATCAGTAGTCCTGTACCATCCTTTTTCTTCCATCCTTCTTTGGGATGAAGAAGACCGGCGAGGTTTGGGGGGATTTAGATGGATGAATATATCCCTTTCGGAGTTGTTCGTCAATGAAGGCTGATACTTCTTCTTGTTCTTTTGGTCCCAAAGGGATCAGTTTCCCTTTCTTTGGGGTGAAGGTTTCTTTGAGATCGATAGTGTGATCCCACGGTTTTCTTATCGGCATTCTTTCGGAATCTTTTTCCTCAAACACCTTTAACCATTCATGGAAGCGAGCCGGTACCAGTTGTACGGCTGACTTCTTTTCTTCTTTTGGTTTTTCTATTGCTGCCCTTATATGGTATGCCGTCCATGCGGTGTCTTGTTCTTCTTTATCGCATGTCATCAGGAATTCACTTCTATCCTGGAGCATATGACAAGAGTGAGGGCAGCGGGTGAATTTTAATTTCCCAGATCTCCAATCGATCTCTGGGTTGTGCTTCTTCAGCCAGTTATACCCTATGACCAGAGGGAAAGTGGCAATATCCGTTACTTCTGCTTCGATCCTTTCCCGGTGTCCCTTATATTCGATCTGGATTTGTGCCGTATGGGTTATCTTCCCGGCAGAGTTATGAGTTCCATTGACATTGATCACCGAGATAGGGTGTTGAAGTTGTCGCATGGGGATGTGGTGTTTTTCTGCCCATGCCTTATCGATAAATGTGACGTTAGCGCCACTATCAAGAAGTGCTTCTACCGTGCTCCAGTCACGGTTACGTTGATCAGGCGAGATGTGTATTTTTAGGGAGATTTCGTTGTTTGTTCGCGCTGATTGGGTAAATAGTTCTTCCGGAAAAGGGGTTACTTCTTTCTTGGAGGGGGTAATAGAGGAATCAAGCATGTGTTTCTGGTCCACACCGCGCTCATCTAGAGTCGCCTCTGACCATGTATCATCCGTATCTGTTACATCCAAGAAAGAATACTTATTGTTGGTGAGCTGTTTTTCCGGTTTCAACTTGCCCTCCCTTTTCCCTTCTGTTGGAAGGCCCTCCGTATGAAATACTCCTGCATTTGATCAAACGTTTTCCCCTTAATTTCATTCCAGGGGTCTGATACTTGCGGGCTTTCGTTGGCTACCTCCCATTAGGTCGCACCTTCTTCTTTTGATGCAGTTCTTTCAGGAGCTTTTGACGTCTTTGCACTCCTGGCGTTTCGATTGCCTTTCTGGCATTCCTTCTTGTGCTTACCCCCTAGCCATTTGCATTCGGGGCAAGATATTTTTGGTTTTGGGCAGTCTTTCAACAGGTGTCTTGTCTGGACACAATTGAAACATGCCCCTCTCGTCGTGGTGGGGGATGAGGTCGTGGCAGCATTTCGCTGCTGGTAGGGTTGGGGAAACGTTTTTCCCATGCTTTGCCTGGTATACATCTTGTACGCTTCAAATGCCTTCCTGATCTTTCTTATCTGGGTAAGGGTTGTGGATATATAGAGGGAGCGAGTATCGGTCCTAAAGAGTTCTTGGCGGATGTCGTCATTTACCGCCTGTTCGAGAAGAACCACTCCATGTTCATCAGACAGGTTGGCGCGGTTGTTGGCTGCTTGCCACTTTGCCAGGAATGTGTCGATGTCGTCTTTTCCCTGGTGGAGTTTTGTGATGTTCACCATGGCCCAGTCATGGTGAAGCATTGGCTTCATCAAGCCTTCAAACTCCGTTTCGAAGTCATCCCATCTTTTGAATGATGTCCGTCCTTGGAGGAGTTTTTCCAACTCCGATTGCGCCCATGGTCCTCCTTTCTGTCCTTTTAGTCTGGAGAGTACTGCCCTCATTCCTTCCACGAGTTTGATATCGTATTCTTGTTCTCCTGTAATCGGATCTAGCTTATCCGTGCCGTCATTATATTTGGCTTTTATGAGGAAGAAGGGGTTCGAGCGGAGCCAAGATCTCATCTTGATCCACCACTCGTCAAATTTTGCTTTTGACCCGTCATATTCTCCTGGGTCCTTGAAGGCTTCTATTCTGCTTCCTGATGAGGAGGACGCTCCCCATCCTTGTGTAGTTGTGAGAGCGAGGGCTTGATTCCTCTGTTCTGTTAGCGATTGTATCTCTTGGGCCTGCCTAGATACTTGGGCATACATCACCTGCATTTGGTTCCAGAGCTCCTCGAGCTGTTCTTCGTATGACATGGTAGCAGAAAAAAAAAAATCTTTTATTCAGGGGGGTTGCTATCACTGCAGTGATACGCGAGGGATTTCTTTCAATCTCCTACTGACCCAAGGCCTTACTTCTTGGCCTTCTTCAACAAATAAGAGAGGCGGAGGGGGGAGCGAGGGTTTGCTCTCGCTTTGCTCGTGTATGAGTAGTTCCTTTTTACCCGCTTCTTTCTCGGGCCTTCCTCTGTCTGTACTCCGATCTCCGATACGTCTCGTTTCTCTCCTAAGGGTCCTACCAGTCTCCCTTCTTTCAACCCGTTCAGAAAGGCAATGCGATCCCCACTGTACGTATCGAGTCTCTCTGCAGTACCACGAAGATCCAATCCATTCTCTTCTGCCTTCTCTACCAGATACTCGATCTCGAGCAGGAGGTAGGGTCCTTGGAGCTCCTCGTAGAAGCTGGAGGTGAGTCGGTTGGAGCGCTGCCTGCGGTCGGCTTGCTCGATGAGGTCGGTTATGCTTTGAATAAAGAGGCCTGCCTCTTTGTTGAACTTCTGGTGGGAGGCTACTACCTCTGGGTCGAGTGGTGCCGGTTCGTTGGCAAAGAGGTCTGTGGGAGGGGTAGAGGAGATGGAAAAGTACGATGATGGCACTGGTCCTGTTAGCGTATGCAAGATATGGAACTTCTGGTGGACATTACTTCTTTAATTGTCCTATTTTGCAGCTTCTTGGGGTGACCTTCAGCGAGGAGTTTCTTCTCGACGGTGAAGTAGGTAGTTTGGTTGTAGTGAAATGAAAACAGAACAAGAGAGGGAGGAAAACTGAGTAGCGGGCTTGTAAGTCTGTCCTGGTTAAGGGAAAACTCCAAGACAACCAAACTGAGGACCGTTGTCTCAGTTGGTGTCCCGTATATATATTCATAGGGTTGTATTTGTACATGTGTGTCATAGCTACCATAAACGTATTTCTAGGAATCGTACCATATGCGCATGATGTGCCATTGGGCGATAAGGATAACATGAGGATGCGGCGAGCATCAAGGGTCTTCAGAGCCAGTAAAGGCAGTGCCTTCTAAAATGGAAGAGAAGCGAACGGAAATTAAATACTTGTGTGTGTCATTACTTCTGATGTTGGTGCCAGTTGCACAGGACGGAGATTAAAGGGCAGTGCCCCACATATGGAAAGTAGAGACGGGCTAGTGGTGCCCAAGGGTATGACACTTGTCGTGAAAGGTTCGTGTCTCGTCTAGATCATGTGATCTTTCATCGTCATGTGATGTGTCACGTGACCTGGCTTATGTCATTCGAAAGTGAGAAAACGTCTAAGTCCAGTGGACTTTATTGGATTCGTAACAAATGATGCCCAAGGGTGTGACACTTGTCGTGAGGGATACAGTCTCATCTGGATCATGTGATCCTTATCATCATGTGATGAGTCACATTGTTAGTCATGTGACCTGGCTTATGTCATTGGAAAGCAAGAAACTTCTAAGTTCAGACATGAACTTTTGGATTTGTAACACCATCCCCTTCTCATGGTCTTCAAGTTCTATCAAAGACCTTATTGGGTGGGATGTGAAAGTGATGGCACAAATGAAAAGGGTTTTCTAAGGGTTTTCTAAGCCAAAATTTTCATAGAATGTTTCATGTAGATAGAGCTTGGGGTTTTTCTCATGGAATTCCATTATTGCTTCTTTAGTATAGGTGAGGTTCTTCTCAGATTCCCATGTGCGGTCCTCTTCCAAGTATCCATGCCAGTGCACCAGATATTCCCATCTGTCCCTTTGTTTGTGTGCATCTACTATAAAGTTGACTTCATATTCTTTATCCCAGTCCTTGGTCACTAGGACTGGTCCTGGGTTCTGTACAGGTTGGCTATCAAGGCACTCTTTGTATGGTTTAATCCGTGATATGTTTACCACCAGATGTATTTTAATGTGGAAAGGAAGGAGTAGTTTAACAGTATTCTGGCCAATGATTTGTGTGATCTGGAAGGGGCCTAGCCACTTCTCAGAGAGTTTTTGTGATTCCCATGTCAAACGGAGATGATCCATGGAGAGCAACACCTGATTGCCAAGTTTGTAGTCTGGAGCATCAGATCTATGCTTGTCGGCTTGTTTTTTCATTGCCTGCTAGGCTTTTTCTAGATTTGTGGATGTTTCCATGAGGGTTTGCTTAATCTTCTGAGCTAGATTGTTTGCCACTGAGGCTTTGGAAGTTCCTGGTTCTATTCCCATCCTTGGTGGGTAAGTCCTTGTAACTTCAAAGGGGGTTTTCTGGGAAGAAGCTTGCTTCTTTGAGTTATAGGAGAATTGAGTGATTGGGAGCCATTTGCTCCATTTGTTCTGATGATCACAGATGAACAACCAGAGGTATTGTTGTAGGTTTCTGATGATGCACTCTGTCTGCCCATCCATTTGTGGGTGTGATGTCATAGATAGGTGGGGTTTTATTCCTAGATGTGTATATAGATCCTTTATTACTTGAGCGGCAAATTGCGGGCTGCAATCTGACACAATGCTTCGAGGGAGTCTGTGGTTTGTCCAAATGTGCTCTAAATAGAGTTTAGTGGTTTCAAATGCCATAATGTTTTTCTGACAAAGGATGAATTCCACTTCTTTGGAAAATCGATCCATAACAGCGAGAACCAAATCATAGCCATGGAAGATGATGGGTAGATCAGTGAGGAAGTTGGTAGAGATATCTTCCCATGGCATGTCTGGTAGTTCCAGCAGTTGTAGCTTGCCAGCTAGGGCTGTGTTTCCTGTCTTCATTTTCTAGCAGGTGTGGCACTGGGCCACATATTCTTTTACATCTTTGGTCATTCCTGGCCAATAGTAGTGAGTTTGGATCAGGCTCATCATCTTTTCTACTCCTGGATGTCCTGCCACTGGCATGTCATGGTGAGCAGTCATTACTGTCATCCAGACCTTTTCCAGTGTGAAGACTTTGCCTTCCTTTCTAAAAACTCTGTCATCTGAGAGCTCTGCTCCTTGGTTTTCTATTATGTTGACCTCCAATTCCTGAAGTTGTAGGGTTTCTGATTGGATCTGGTTGAGGATTCTGTCCCCATCATCTTCAATGCATGTCAAATGGATCTTATCCAGGGTAATGAGTTGGATGCCTTTGTTGTCATTCTCAACTCCTTCTGTGTGATCACTTCTTCTAGAAAGCGCATCTGCTATGGCCATTGTCATTCCTGATTTATGTATCCAGACATAATTGAAGCAAGATAAATATTAGCTCTATCAAGCTTGTCATCTGTTCAGATCTTGTTTTTGCATGAACCACTGGAGATTTACATGGTCATTCCAGATCTCGAACTGGAATCGTGCTCCCTCTAGGTAGTGTCTCCACTTCTCAAGTGCCCTAATTACACTAAACATTTCTTTGTCAAACACTGGGTAGTTCCTTTCAGTGTCATTAAGGGCATGAGAGAAGAAGGCAACAGGATGCTATCAATCTTCCTTTTTTGTTTCCAGGATTGTCCCTGTGACAAAATCCGATGTGTCTGTCTGTAGTCTATACTCCATTTTGTCATCTGGGAATGCTAGAATAGGGGCCGTGGAAAACATTTCTTTAAGCTTGTTGAAAGCTCCTTGTTCTTCTGACTGCCACTGGAAGAGCAGGTCTTTTTTGGTGAGATAGGTTAATGGCTTTGCTATGGATGTATAGTCTTTGATGAAGCAGTGGTAGAAGTTGGCTAGTCCAAGGAAACTTCATATGTCATGAAGATTCATGGGTTTGGGCCATGCTTGGATTGCTTCTACTTTTTCATCATCCATTTTGATTCCATCTTTTCCCACTGTTATTCCAAGGAACTCTATGTAACGATCACTATCGTTATCACTTCTGTGCAATGGCGCACTCTGAAGAAGATTAGATTTCGACAATCTTATCTTATCTTATCGCGGCAATCTCCGACATCTTATTGCACGATTGCATGTCCTGATCTTATCAGCAACACTTAGAAGAATCCTCGAAGGATAGAAGGGAGATCGCACTATCTCCACCACCAGAAGCGAGATCTGAGATCTCTTGAAGAAGATCCCATCGTAGTTGGATTTTAGATGAAGAAGATCGGATCATAGATTGATCCTAGGACTTAGAAGCGGCACATGAGATTGCCATGAGGTTAGATAGAAGGCAGAGCCTTCTCTTCCATTTGATGAACATGAGAAGAACACATGTTCCCTGTTACAAACCTAATAAAGTCTTGAGGACTTAGACGTTTCTCCAGCTTTCTGCTGATATAAGCCAGGTCACGTGACTAACCTCGTGACTCATCACATGACGATACAGGATCACATGATCTAGACGAGACCCGAACCCTTTGCGACAAAGTGTCGCACCCTTGGGCACCACTAGCCCGTTTCCACTTTCCTTATACGCGGGGCACTGCCCTTTAATCTCCGTCCTGTGCAACTGGCACTGGCATCAGACGTAATGACATACACGACTATTTAATCTCCGAAACTTCTCTTCCATTTCAGAAGGCACTGCCTTATAGGTTCCGAAGTCCCTTGATGCACGACGCATCCTCATGTTTACTTATCGCCCAATGGCCAATTATGCTCTTATGGTACGATTCTAAGAAATACTTATTTAGACATATGAACAAACATGTATATACACTATGCTCTCAATATATAAAGGGCCGCTCAACTGAGAGTAACTCCTCAGTTTGAGTAGCTTGATAGTTGACTTGTATTGGTCGCTTCGAGCATTTGAACTCAGTCCATTCATCTCTCCTCGTAAAGGTCTTTGATAGACTTTTTCGTTTCATTCCCTTATCAGAAGGACACTGACGTGGCCACAGGATAGCCACAGTGGTACGATACTATACTTACTATATGAGGCCTTACACTGCCTCATCAGAAGATGTATATAAGTAGCAGGGGCTAGCGGTAGATGCCCCTCAGTCTTGTTAACTTGTGGATCTCACACCTAACCAGTGTGCTCTACCACCAGGACCCCTGGCAGTAGCTAAGTGGAGTTGCTTACTCAACCACTCCCCTCTTCATTGGTGTACAAATCCTGTCACTGCCACTTGCCCTTTGCCCTTACAGAAGACAGGGTTGACAAGGTTCTGAAGTACAAAGAGCGACTCTGAAGGCGATCCTTATCACACCCTCTGAAGGCACAGATAAGATTGCTATCTTATCCCCTCCTTTGATAGTTGAGGACGACGTTGGTTACACTCTACTTCTTCCATAGAGAACATGTATTTTTCTGGTTTAGCAAAGAGATCATTCTCTTCTAGCCTCTTTAAGACTTCTCTTACTACTTTGTTGTGCTCCTCCTGGGAGTGTGTTTTCATGAATATGAGGAGATCATTGATATAGATGACCACTATGTCTTCTAAGTCTGCAAAGATCTCATTCATCATTACTGAAACAACACAACCAACTTGCTTAGTTGTATGTGTGAATGTCAGTCAATATATCCTTTAATAGAGGAGAAGTGGGACATAGGAAGAGATAGGGTAAACTGAGTAGGCTTGGATAGCGAATGGGTAGTGAGCTTGCTTTAAGGGTGAATGGACTTCATCATCTGATCATGGTTGATGTTCGTATCGAACTGGGCAAGGGTGGAACTTCAGAAGCTTCAGATGATTGTGGAAAGATCAAGTGAATAAAGCTGGGGAGCTTTAGCCACTGGATCACTGTCATTAAATACTATCTACACATGCGCATGGACCATATGACATCACTACATGAGGAGGAAGAAGTAGAATTCCTCGGAATGATGGTGGGAAAAGATGGAATCAAGATGGATGATGAAAAGGTGAAAACAATCCAGGACTGGCCCACATCCAGAAACCTCCATGATATATGGAGCTACCTGGGACTTGCCAACTTCTATCACCAATTCATCAAGGACTATGCATCCATTGCAAAACCCTTAACCTGCCTTACAAAGAAGGACTTGCCCTTCCAATGGCAGTTGGAAGAACAAGGAGCTTTTGATAAGCTCAAAGAAGCATTTTCCACAGCACCCATTCTGGCCTTCCCAGATGATGAGAAGGAGTATAGACTACAAATGGATGTGTCAGATTTCGCCACAGGGGCAATCTTGGAAATGAAAAAGGAAGATCATTGGCACCCCATTGTAACTGTCGTCGTCCTCAACTATCAAAGGAGGAGATAAGATAGGAATCTTATCTGTATCTTCAGAGGTCGTGATAAGGATCGCCTTCTGAGTTGCTCTTCGTACTTCAGAACCTTGTCAACCCTATCTTCTGTGAGGGCAAAGGGCAAGTGTTGATGACAGGATATGTGCATCAATGAAGAGGGGAGTGGTTGAGTAAGCAACTCCACTTAGCTACTGCCAGGAGTCCCACTGGTAGAGCACACTGGTTAGGTGTGAGATCCAAAGTTAACAAGACTGAGGGGCATCTACCGCTAGCCCCTGCTACTTATATATGTCTCTTGATGAGGCAGTGTAAGGCCTCATATGGTAAATACTGTATCGTACCATTGTGGCTATCCTGTGGCCACGTCAGTGTCCTTCTGATAAGGGAACATGTGTTCTCCTCATGTCCATCAAATGGAAGAGAAGGCTCTGCCTTCTATCTAACCTCATGGCACCCTCATGTGCCGCTTCTAAGTCCTAGGATCAATCTATGATCCGATCTTCTTCATCTAAGATCCAACCACGATGGGATCTTCTCTTTGAGATCTCAGATCTTGCTTCTGGTGGTGGAGATAGAGCGATCTCCCTTCTATCCTTCGAGGATTGTCCTAGGTGTCACTGATAAGATCAGGACTTGCAATCGTGCGATAAGATGTCGGAGATTGCCGAGATAAGATAAGATTGTCGAAATCTAATCTTCTTCAGAGTGCGCTGTTGCGTGGAAGTGCTAACAATAGCGATCGTTACACCCATTGCCTTCTTCTCCCACACCTTTAATGACACTGAACAGAACTACTCAGTGTTCAACAAGGAAATGCTAAGTGTAATACAAGCACTCAAGAAGTGGAGAACTACTTAGAAGGGGCATGTTTCCAGTTTGAGATCTGGAATGACCACACAAATCTCCAGTGGTTCATACAGAAACAGGATCTCAACAGACAACAAGCTTGATCGAGCCAATATTTATCACACTTTAACTACCTCTGGGTCCACAAACCAGGAACAGCAATGGCCGCAGCAGATGTACTCTCTAGAAGGAGTGATCACACAGAAGGAGTTGAGAATGACAACAAGGGCATCCAACTCATCACCCTGGATAAGATCTGTTTGACACACATTGAAGATGATGGGGACAGAATCCTTGACCACATCCAATCGCAAACCCTACAACTTCAGAAGTCGGAGGTATTTAATTTAGAAAACCAAGGAGCTGAGCTCTCAGACAATGGAGTTTTTAGAAAAGAAGGCAAGGTCTTCACACCGGAAAAGGTCCGAATGATAGTAATGACCACACACCATGATATGCCTGTAGCCGGACATCCGGGAGTGAAAAAGATGATGAGCCTGATTCAAGCTCACTACTATTGGCCAGGAATGACCAAAGATATAAAAGAATATGTAGCCCGGTGCCACACCTGTCAGAAAATGAAAACAGAAAACACAGCCCCAGCTGGCAAGCTACAACCACTGGAATTGCTGAACATGCCATGGGAAGATATCTCTGCCAACTTTCTCACTGATCTTCCCATCTCTCATGGTCATGACTTGGTTCTTGCTGTAATGGATTGTTTTCCAAAGAAGTGGAATTCATCCCCTGTTCAAAAACTATCATGGTGTTCGAAACTGCCAAACTCTATTTAGAGCACATTTGGATGAATCATGGAATACCCCAAAGCATTATGTCAGATCGCAGTCCACAATTTGCTGCATAAGTAATAAAAGACCTGTGCACTCACTTAGGAATAAAACCCTGTCTATCTATGGCATCACATCTGCAAACAGACAGACAGATGGAGCGCATCATTAGGGATCTACAGCAATACCTTCAGTTGTTCATCTGTGATCATCAGAAAAACTGGAGTGAATGGCTCCTGATCGCTCAATTCTCCTATAATTCAAAGAAGCAAGCTTCTACCCAGAAAACCTCTTTTAAAGTCACCTGCACCTACACCTCCAGGATAGGAATAGAACTGGGAACTTCCGAAGCCCCAGTGGCAGATGACCTCACTTAAAGAATAGAGCAAACCCTTGTGAAAACATCTGCAAACCTACAAAAGGCCCAGGAGGCAATGAAAAGACAAGCTGACAAGCACCGATCCAATGCCCCTAAGTACTAAATTGACAATCAGGTACTGCTTGCTACAGAAAATCTCAGCTTGACATGAGAGTCATGAAACTCTCTGAGAAGTGGCTGGGTCCCTTGCAAATCATGCAGATTATCAGCCAGAATGCTGTTAAACTACTCCTTCCTTCCCATATTAAAATCCATTCAGTGATAAATGTATCATGGATCAAACCCTATAAGGAACACCTTGATGGCCAACCTGTACAGAACCCAGGACCAGTCCTAGTGACCAAGGACTGGGATGAAGAATATGAAGTCAACTTCATAGTAGATGCTCATAAATGAAGGAACAGATGGGAATATCTAGTGTACTGGCACAGATACTTGGAAGAAGACTGCACATGGGAACCTGAGAAGAATCTCACCCATACCAAAGAGGTGATAGCAGAATTCCATGAGAAAAACCCCAAGCTCCATTTATGCGAGTCATTTTATGAAAACTTCAGCTTAGAAAATCCTTACAAAACTCTCTTCATACTCACTGTCACCTTTGCATCCCACCCAACCACCCAATAGGGTCTTCAATAGAACTTGAAGACCATGAGAAGGGGATGGTGTTATGAATCCAAAAGTCCATGTCTGGACTTAGAAGTTTTTTACTTTCCACTGATGTAACCCAAGTCATGTGACTAACAATGTGACTCATCACATGATGATGAAGATCACATGATCTAGACGAGTCCAAATCCTTTGCGACAAAGTGTTGCACTCTTGGGCACCACTAGCCCATTCCCTCTTTCCTTATACATAGTGAAGCGAACCTAACAACTCTGACTTGCGAGTGCGAGGATCCTTAACGTGGACCAAGGGAGAGTGAGAGGGGACTGGGGTACACCGTGTAAGGGCTCTCCCTTATATAGCGATGGAGGGGATGGACCGAGTGAGCTACTTGGCAGCTTATCCGCTTGTTAGGCGAAAGTTCCAAGTGAACAAGACTGGGGTTACCAGCCGAGTTCCTTGGGTTTATATATGCATACTACAAGGCTGTACATGGCTGTGTAACTACCCTAATCGAGGCACTGCTTATCTGGGCTGTGCGTGAGAAGCGATAAGTACATCAGAAGAATCCATCAGAAAGCATAGCCGAGATAACAGAAATAGAAAGCGGAAATTAATAAGGCATGTATGTCATAAGGCATAGAATGGAAGAGAGCGGAAATAGATGTGGGAACATGATTGGGCAGTGCTGACTGATATGGTTAGATGAGATCTGTATCTTAGATCGGATCTGCCATTCATCAGCATGTGCGAAAGAAAAGAGTTAAGTCTGAGAAAAGGGAAAAGAGTCCTAAGTCCCTTCAGATAAGATCCTTCCCACAGATGCGCGATATCTGATAAGATACCGGGAAATGCCGAGATAAGATAAGATCATCGCTAGGGGTTAAAGATAACCAAAAAGAGAAATCATAATGGGCGAGGTGTTGCGTCTATGCCGGTCTTCGCCATTGCTTCTAAGTCTGAAGCGTGGAAATAGCGAGCCGTTACACATAGGGCACTGCTCTTTTCATTTCCACCCCAGCCAACTACCACTGAGGCATCAGAAGGCTCTGATACATGAGTATTTAATTTCCATCTTCTTCTCTTCCATTATAGAAGGCACTGCCTTATTGGTTCTAAAGACCCTTGATGCACAATACATCCATATGCCTTACTTATCGCCCAATGGCATATTAGGCTCCTATAGTACAATTCTTAGATATATGTTTATAGAAGTATGACCACACATATACAAACACATCCTATGAATATATAAACTGGGATGCTTTGCTGAGGACCATTCCTCAGTCAAAGTATCTTGGTGGTGCAGACCTCTAAAGTCAACCCTGAGACCTTTACTTGACCTTCTCACTTCCCTCTAAAGTCACCAGTTGGCTTTTCTATTTCAGATACAGATCTCATCTAACCATATACAGTCAGCACTGCCCATTATGTTCTCATGATCATCTCTGCTCTCTTCTCTTCTATACCTCATGTTACAGATGCCTTATTAATCACTGCTATCTCGGCTATGCTTTCTGATAGACTCTTCTGATGTACTTATCACTTCTCATGCACAGCCTAGATAAGCTCTGCCTCGATTAGGATAGACACAGCCATGTACCATGTGAAGCAAACCTAACTTCTATAACTTCTGAGGAGCGCAGACCTTCAATGTGGAGTAAGGGAGATATAGACTGGAGTACACTGTATTAGAGCTCTTCCGTGGACTGGGGTGCACTGTGCGAGGGTTCTCCCTTATATAGTGGAAAGGATGCTCAGTGTCAAAGAGGAAAGCATCCTTTGATATCCAGGGACTATACTGGGACTGAGTGAGCTACCTGGCTGCTTATCTGCTTGTTAGATGAAAGTTCCAAGGTGAACAAGACTGGGGTTACCAGTCAAGTTCCTCGGGTTTATATATGTATAGAGTGAGGCTGTACATGG
This sequence comes from Fistulinella staudtii, assembly GCA_038094235.1. NCBI lineage: Eukaryota > Fungi > Basidiomycota > Agaricomycetes > Boletales > Boletaceae > Fistulinella > Fistulinella staudtii. The sequence continues at coordinate 10,242 of JBBPTS010000184.1, read as the reverse complement.
CTGTGTAACTACCCTAATCAAGACACTCCTTATCTAGGCTGTGCATAAGAAGCGATAAGTACATTGAAATGAAAAAGCCTTTCAAAGACTTTTGTAGGAAGGGGTTACTGAGTGGAAGTCTCGCAAGTGCTTTAAGGGGCAACTTCAAGTAAATCCAACTGAGGTCTTTTCCTCAGTGGATTCACTCTTATATATTCATAGGGCTTATGTGTACATGTTTGTGCATACTTCTATAAACATATTTTCTAGGAATCGTACCATATGAGCATTGTAACCGACATACTTCTTCTAACTTCAAAGATGAGGGATAGCCTATCAAAGGCATAGGGTTGCTTTGTAAGCGATGGAGAGGGGATGACTTCTGTCAGGAGTCCCACTGGTAGAGCACACTGGTTAGGTGTGAGATCTAAGTTAACAAGACTGGGGTTTCGCCAGTCAAGTTGCCTGGGTTTATATAGGCAAAAGTATATGGCTGTGTCTATCCTAATCGAGGCAAAGCTTATCTAGGCTGTGTGTGAGAAGCAATAAGTACATCAGAAAGTTCCATCAGAAAGCATAGCCAAGATAACGGTAATGAAAAAGGCATGTGTTATATGAGTCATAGGAATGGAGGAATGGAGATGAACGTGAGAACATAATGGGCTGTGCTGACCGATATGGATAGATGAGATCTGTATCTTTAGATCAGATCTTCCTTATGTCAGCGAGAGCATGGGAAAGGAGAAAGAGAAAGAGAAACAACTAAGTCCTTGTAATCATGCAATATCTGATAAGATACCGGAGATTGCCGAGATAAGATAAGATATCATCTGGCTTGTCAAAAGCATAGTGGTTTGGGTTGTGCATCCTTGCCGGTTCTTGCCATGGCTTCTAGGTCTGAAGTATGAAAGTAACGAGCCATTACAAGCATAATATGCCATTGGGCAATAAGTAAAGCATGAAGATGCAACATGCATCAAGGATCTTCCGAACCAGTTGAAGGCAGTGCCTTCTGTAATGGAAGAGAAACAAACAGAGATTAAATACTCATATTTGGGAAACTTCTGATGCCAGTGTCTGTAGCACAGGGCGGAGATTAAAGGGCAGTGCCCCATGTATAAGGAAAGAGGAAATGGGCTAATGATGCCCAAGGGTGCAACACTTTGTCGCGAAAGGTTCATTCTTGTCTAGATCATGTGATCTTCATCGTCATGTGATGTGTCACGGGGTTGGTCATGTGACCTGGCTTATGTCAGTCAAAAGTGAGAGAAAACATCTAAGTCATCAAGACTTTATGGATTCATAACACCATCCCCTTCTCATGATCTTCAAGTTCCAATGAAGACCCTATTGGGTGGTTGGGTGGGAAGTGAAAGTGACAGCGTGTACGAAAAGGGTTTTATAAGGATTTTTGAGTCTGAAGTTTTCATAGAACGACTTGCATAGGTGGAGCTTGGGGTTTTTCTCATGAAATTCCGCGATTGCCTCCTTGGCATGGGTGAGATTCTTCTCGGGTTCCCAGGTGTAGTCTTCTTCAAGGTATCTGTGCCAGTGCACCAGATATTCCCATCTGTTCCTTCATTTACGAGTGTCGACGATGAAATCAACTTTATATTCTTCATCCTGATCCTCAGTCACTAGGACTGGTCCTGGGTTCTGAACAGATTGGCCGTCAAGGCATTCCTTATAGAGTTTGATCTGTGATACGTTTACCACAGGGTGTATTTTCATATGGGAGAGAAGAAGTAGTTTAATGGCATTCCGGCCGATAACTTGTATAATTTGGAAGGGGCCTAGCCACTTCTCAGAGAGCTTCCATGAATCACATATCAAGCAGAGATTGTCTGTGGCAAGCAACACCTGATTGCTGAGTTGATATTCGGAGGCGTCAGATCGATGTTTGTCAGCTTGTTTTTTCATTGCCTCTTGAGCTTTTTCTAAATTAGTGGACATTTCCACAAGGGTTTGCTCAATCTTCCAAGCTAGATCATCTGCCGCTGGGGCTTTGGAGGTTCCTGGTTCTATTCCCATCTGGGGGGCATAAGTGCAGGTAACCTCAAAGGGGGTTTTTGTAACGGCTCATTACTTTCATGCTTCAGATCTAGAAGTGATGGCAAGAACCAGCATCGATGCACAGCCCAGATCTTTACAGCTTTGACAGCTTATCTTATCTTATCTCGGCAATCCGCGGTATCTTATCTTATCTCGGCAATCCACGGTATCTTATCAGATTATCACGCGATGGCAAGGACTTAGTCATTTTCTCTTTCTCGTTCTCTTTTCTCACACTCTCGCTGATGTAGGAAGATCTGATCTAAGATACAGATCTCATCTCACCATATCGGTCAGCATTGCCACATTATGTTCTCACATTCATCTCTGCCTCTTCCATTCCTATGCCTCATGTAACACATGCCCTTTTCATTTCCACTATCTCGGCTATGTCTTCTGATGGAACTTTCTGATGTACTTATCGCTTCTCACGCACAGCCTAGATAAGACTGCGCTCGATTAGGATAGACACAGCCATGTACTCATGCATATATATAGCCGGGTAGCTCGACTGGTAAAACCCCAGTCTTGCTTACTTGGATCTCACACCTATGGCCGTGCTCTACCAGTCAGACTCAGTAAACCCCCTACACCTCTCGCTCTAACGCACCCTATGCCTTTGATAGGCTATCTCCCTCTTCGAAGGACAACCCTTGAAGAATAAGAAGGTCTTCGCGTTTCACTTAAGCAAGACTACATCTTTGCCCGCACACAAGACCGTGCCCACATTGCAAGAAAAAAAGAAGGTTCCAGGGTCTCAGCTAGGCATTCACTTGTGCTACAACTACTCCCCCCTTCAAAGATCTCCCTCCTCACAATAGGACTCGAACAGAAAGAAGTAGCTGTACTCAGTCATCACGCAGGACTCAGAAAGGATCCATGTCAAGAAGCATATGACTGGATCACAGAAGTATATCTTCGGAAGTGCCCTCCCCATCCTCATTCCAAACGATAAAGTATTCTGTACGGAGAAGTATAGAAGAAACCCTGCTCAGTTTATTCCTTTCTCCACTCTCTACCACGTTGAACAAGTCAATCAGCAACAGACGAGTCTCCTACAAGAAACCCTTGCTCGCCTCAACCGCCTGAAGGAAGAAGCACGACAGCACAAGAGAGACATAACTGCTGTCCATACTTACATACAGGAACTCCAAGATCAACTGTTAGAAGCAGAGGAAAGGAAGAACAGAGCCGAAGAACAATATGAGCTGGTTCTCAGAACTTATACTCCTCACTCTCGCCCTGTCACTACTGGTTGTTCTCACCACAACAGCAAACATAATTGAAAAGGCTCTGACAAAACCCCTTGAAAGAGCACAAGGAAACAAGTGGACAATCACTATTGGAGGACAGGAATACTCCATAGAAGTCACATGGTATTTCCTAGAAGGAAGGGCAGACACACAAGAGGAACAAGAAGAAGAAGAAAACTGGAATGAAGAAGGATGGAATGGCTGGGGCAACCCACAAGATGGGTTCCAAGAAGACGACCACCTCGAAAACCCTGGGGATGGTCCAGAAGAAATCACCATCTTAGAAGAAGAAAGATCTGAGGAATCGGATACCTGGAGAAGAGAAGCAGATCGGCACTGGAATGCCATCATGAATGAAGAAACCCTAGAAGAAGAAAGGGTAGACCATCTAGAAGATAACTGGGGTCCTATTCCCCTACCAGATGATGAACCACAATTCGATTTCCTCACTCTGGACAGGAGAGATCCACAGATACCTGATCACATGCTGGACATAGATGGCTTTATGTGAAGAAGAAACAAGACGTTATAAGAAGGGTCATTAACGCATAAGGACTGGTCAACAAAGCAACCAAAGGGACTCCCATAGTGTCCACCATCAGAGGGGCTACCTAACAAATCCAACCAGAAGTACTGATAATCACTAAACGAAGAAAATAGTGATCTGCCCAAAGAAAGAAGTCCACCAAGAAAGAACCCTGCACACCCTCGGACCAGTGAGGACAGTGGTATAAAAAACCTATGGAGGAAGAAAGAAGGAACCTTTTGTCATTAAGGTTGATGACACTCTCACCAAGGAGGGCTTCCATAAGGAGCGAAATGAATAGGCTCAACAAGAAGAGACTCAACCAGAAGGAGTCCAGGAAAGAAAAGGCCTAAAAGAAAAAGGCCAAGCGGATTGAAGAAGGGACTTCAGTTTGCAAATAGGTTCGAAACACTTATGGGTTTGGAAGTATTTATTCCAGAAGAACACTCTATGACGTCAGGGGCGGCTCAAGAAGAGCACGGTGCAGACGAAACTTGCACGCTTGATTCCCCAATAGAAAAAGAAAACCTGGAAGAAGAAGAAATCCCCAAGAAGTTAGCCACCAGATCAGCACGGATCAAAGGGAAAGAAATCGTCATGACCCTTGGGATATCTGCTGATAAGAAGAACTTTATCCAAGGAAGAGCCCTACTGGATAGCGGCGCCAATGTAACCTTCATCGATGAACGATGGGTTCAGAAGAATCAAATTCCCATGAAGAAACTGGCCAGACCAATACCAGTATTCAATGTAGACGGGACCAAGAACTCAGCCGGCAATATCACACACACGGCAGAGATAATCATTGACTTCGATGGACACAGAGAGAAGGTAGAAGCCAACATAACAGATCTTCACAAATTCGATCTGGTTATAGGTTTTACCTGGCTACAACGCCACAACCCGGAGATAAACTGGCAAACCGGCAAGGTCAAAATGACCCGATGTCCACGGTCATGCCTCCTTCTCTAAGAAAGAAGCATTTGGATAGCCCAGTACGAAAAAGAAGAAGAAGATAACGCTTGGGAAGCCTACAGGGTTAGAGCGGCCCTAGCAAAAGAACAATCCGCAGAGAAGCAACCGGAAGAACTAGTCCCCGCTAGGTTCCACAAATGGCTAAAGGTGTTCTCCCAACACGAATCAGAAAGAATACCTCTCCGAAAGCCATGGGATCACGAAATCGAACTAAAAGAAACATTCGTACCTAAAAAGGGAAGGATCATCCCACTTTCAGTTACAGAACAAGAGGAAGTATCAGCCTTCCTCGATGACCAACTACGGAAGGGGTACATATGGCCTTCCAAGTCACTGCAAACTTCGCCGGTATTCTTCGTCCCAAAGAAAGACGGAAGAAAGAGGATGGTACAGGACTACTGATACCTCAACCAACACACCGTGCGAAACAACTATCCCCTCCCACTAATCAGTTCACTCGTGGATAAGCTGAAAGGAGCTAGAAGGTTCATGAAGATAGATCTCAGATGGGGATATAACAACGTCCGAATCAAAGAAGAAGACGAATGGAAGGCAGCCTTCGTATGCTTCAAAGGCGCCTTTGAGCCACTCGTCATGTATTTCAGGCTAATGAACTCTCCCTCCACCTTCCAGGCAATGATGAATGAAATCTTCGCCGACATGGATAATGTAGTAGTGGTGTATATCGACGATCTTCTAATCTTCACGAAAGGAGAATCTCCAGAGGAACACGATAAGATCGTAGAAGAAGTCCTCTGTCGGTTAGAAGAAAATGACCTTTTCGCTAAAACCGAAAAGTGTACCTTCGGAGTAGAAGAAGTCCCGTTCCTAGGAATGATCGTGGGTAAAGATGGCATCACCATGGAGCAGGAGAAAGTAGAAGCGATCACACAGTGGCTAAACCCGAAAACCACTCGCCAAGTTCGCGCATTCCTCGGGTTGGCCAACTTCTACAGAAGATTTGTTGACAAGATGGCCCAGTATACCTGCCCCCTCAACAATCTTCTAAAGAAAGACTCCGTGTTCCATTGGGGACAAAGGGAACAAGATGCCTTCGACAAATTAAAGGAGGTATTCACGACAGCTCCGATATTTGCTTACCCAGATGAGGAAGCAGAGTACCGAGTTGAAACAGATGCATCAGACTTTGCCACAGGGGCAGTCCTCATGGTGAAGAAAGAAGAACACTTCCACCCAGTAGCATACCTCTCTCACTCGATGAGTCCTGAAGAAAGAAACTATCAGGTATTCGACAAGGAGATGCTAAGCATAATCCGCACCCTAGAAGAGTGGCGTCACCATCTGGAAGGCACAAAGATAAAGTTCGAAATCTGGAATGACCACGTGAATCTCCAATGGTTCATGGAGAAGCAGAACCTCAACAGAAGGCAAGCCCGCTGGTTGCAGTATCTATCCAGATTCGACTACACATGGGTACACAAACCCAGCTCACAGATGGCCAAAGCTGATGCACTCTCATGAAGGCCGGATCACGCAATCGGAGTAGAGGAAGACAATCAAGGAATGATTGTAATGACCCTGGACAAAATCCACTCGACACGGATAAGGGATGATGGAGATGAAATGAAGGATAGGATCCGGAATCATACGCTTGCCCTCAAAGAGACAGAAGTACAAAAGATCGAAGAAGACAGAGGGCAGTTATCGGAGGACGGTCTGTTCATAAAGGACGATAAGATATTCGTCACAACGGAAGATCGAATGGAGCTTATCACCCTCCATCACGATACCCCAGTTGCAGGACACCCTGGGAACGAAAAAACTCTAGAACTCGTCAAGCGCCACTACTATTGGCCCGGCATGACAGTTCAGATAAAGGATTACGTGGCTAGATGCCATACGTGCCAGAAAATGAAGACAGGGAACCAGCCGCCAGCCGGCAAACTCCAACCTCTAGAACTCCCGCATATGCCATGGGAAGACGTATCAGCCAACTTCATTACCGATTTACCCCTTTCGTCGCTATACGACTCCATCCTAGTGGTAGTAGACAGGTTCTCAAAGGAAGTAGAGTTCATCCCCTGTAGAAAAGACATCACAGTGCTCGACACCACCAAGCTTTACCTCACAAGGGTCTGGACAAACCATGGAATCCCTAGATCCATCGTCTCAGATTGAGGACCTCAATTTGCAGCGCAAGTGATGAAGGATCTTTGTGCTCGCCTAGGAATACGCCCACGGCTTTCCACAGCAGCACACCCCCAAACAGACGGTCAGACAGAATGAATCAACCGAGATCTACAACAATATCTGCAGTTATTCATATGTGACCATCAAGAAGACTGGTCAGAGTGGCTGCCTATTGCTCAATTCAGCTATAACGCAAAACGGCAAGCCTTGACCGAGAAGTCACTGTTCGAAGTCACCAGAACCTACGCCCCTAGAATGGGGATAGAACCTGGAACTTCCAGAGCCCCTGCTGCGGACACGATGGCCCAGCAGATAGAAGAAACCCTCGCGGAAACATCCACAAACCTAGAGAAGGCGCAGAAGCACATGGTTCTGCAGGCAGATTGAAGCGACACAACCAACTCGTTTAGTTGTACGCGCGGAACGTCAGCCAATATATCCTTTATAAGAGAGGGAGCGGGACGTAAGGAAGGGAGGGAGTCCTGAGTGCTGGTAAGGCGAAGGAGGAGTGAGCTTGCTTCAGCGGCGAAGGGACTTGTCGTCTGATCACAGTTGATGTTCTTATCGAACTGGGCAAGGGTGAGACTTCAGAGGCTTCAGATGGTCGTGGAATGATCAAGTGAATAAAGCTGGGGAGCTTTACCACTGGATCGTTGCCATTAAATACTATCTACACATGCGCACGGACCATATGACATCACTACATGAGGGGGGAGCATGTACTAGCATGCGTACTACATGAGGCGGACTAGAGTGTTCTATGATGTCAATAAGTAGCGGGTACGTAAAGATAAGGGAACGTGTCGTGGTCCAGACCATGACGTCATCGATAGCATAAATAGAAACGAATCGTGTCTCTCGTGAGGCGTTCTAGCCAAACATGCGGTGAAGGCGCGTAGTGACGGATTCTGGTGAAGTGGAATTTGTGAATCCGTTACACAGATAAGCACAGGAGCAACGCACCAGAATACAAGATCAAAGATCAAGTATTGCTGGCCACCGACAACCTCCGACTCACTAGGCAGTCGAATAAACTTTCCGAGAAGTGGCTTGGACCCTTCTCCATCACCACTATTATCGGCCGCAACGCCATAAAACTACAACTCCCCCTCTCGATGAGAATTCACCCGGTCATCAACGTGTCACAAGTCAAACCTTATAAGGAACAACTCGAAGGGCAGCCTGTGAAAGAACCAGGACCTGTCTTGACCACCGATGACCGTGAACAGGAGTATGAAGTGGACTTCATTGTAGATGCGCGAAAACGCCACAATGGTTGGGAATATCTAGTGCACTGGGCAGGATATGGAGAAGATGACCACACGTGGGAACCAAAGAAGAATCTTACCCACATGGCGGATGCCCTTGCCCATTTCCACGAAAAGAATCGCCACCTTGATGCGAGAGAAGCCTTCTATGAAAAGTTCGGCTTATTTAACCCTTATAAATGCCACTGCAGCGCAGTTTCTTTCGAAGTTCCAAGGCTCAATCTGGAATCTCGAGCTCAGAAGGGGTGTGGTGTAATGGCTCGTTACTGTAACGGCTCACTATTTCCACACTTCAGACTTAGAAGCAATGGCGAAGACTGGCATAGACGCAACACCTCGCCCATTATGATTTCTCCTTTTGGTTATCTTTAACCCCTAGCAATGATCTTATCTTATCTCGGCATTTCCCGGTATCTTATCAGATATCGCACATCTGCGGGAAAGATCTTATCTGAAGGGACTTAGGACTCTTTCCCTCTTCTCGGACTTAACTCCTTTCTTTCGCACTCGCTGACATATGGCAGATTCGATCTAAGATACAGATCTCATCTAACCATATTGTTACGAATCCATAAAAAGTCCTAGCGACTTAGACGTTTCTCTGATATAAACCAGGTCACGTGACTAACCCCGTGACACATCACATGATGATGCAAGATCACATGATCTAGACGAGACCCGAATCCCTCGCGACAAGTGTCGCACCCTTGGGCACCACTAGCCCGTTCCTACTTTCCTCATACGTGGGGCACTGCCCTCTTCACCGGCATCAGACGTAACAACTTCACAAGTATTTAATCTCCGTTTACTTCTCTTCCATTTTAGAAGGCACTGCCTTACTTGGTTCCGAAGACCCTTGATGCACGACGCATCCTCATGTTTACTTATCACCCAATGGCCAATTATGCTCTTATGGTACGATTTCTCCAAATACGTTTATGATAGTTATGCCACACATGTACAAACACAATCCATGAATATATAAACCAGGGAACTCTGCTGAGGACGATCCTCAGTTAGAGTAACTTGGCAGTTTCGACTTAAAGTCAACTCTGAGCCCTCTACTCAGTCCCCTCCTCTTGAAAGGTCATTGATTGGCTTTTCGTTTCACATATCAGTCAGCACTGCCCAATTATGTTCCCACACTTATTTCTGCTCTCTTCCATTCTATGCCTCATGTCATACATGCCTTATTAATTTCCGCTTTCTATTCTTGTTATCTCGGCTATGCTTTTCTGATGGACTCTTCTGATGTACTTATCGCTTCTCACACACAGCCCAGATAAGCAGTGTCTCGATTAGGGTAGTTACACAGCCATGTACAGCCTTGTAGTATGCATATATAAACCCAAAGGAACTCGGCTGGTAACCCCAGTCTTGTTCACTTTGGAACTTTCGCCTAACAAGTGGATAAGCAGTCAAGTAACTCACTCAGTCCAATCCCCTTCATCGCTATATAAGGGAAAGCCCTCACACGGTGTACCCCAGTCCCCTCTCACTCTCCCTTGCTCCACGTCAAGGTCCCTCGCACTCAGAAGTCACCGGTGTTAGGTTCGCTTCACTTGAACAAGAGTATCAACAACCCATACACAAGTCCGTACTTGTTGCAGAAGAAACCAAGGCATTAGAGAACAGTAATGCACCCTCTACTCTAAGAAGAAGAAGAATAGGCAGAAGGCCATGGGGCTCCTCAGTGATGTCACACTCCTTATCCTCTCCATCTCATTCTTGACGACAATGAGAACCTGGAGTAACTATTTAACATCACCTTTGAAGAGAAGCCAAGAAACCAAATGGTCGATAACTCTAGCAGGGTTAGAGTATTCACTGACGACCTCATGGTATTTCCTGCCAGAAGAACCAGAAGTTATAACCCCTCTTGACGAGGAGGAATCATCTGAAGAAGAAGATGAAGCCATCAACCCCTTTGAAGAAGATCTAGCTGACGAAGAAGATCTGGAGGAGTGGCACAGAGAAGTGGATAGGCACTGGCATGCCACCATGAATTGGGCAAACCAAGGGGCACAGGACGAAGAAG